>JAMPIV010014404.1:25000-251944 GCA_024509875.1 Oreohelix idahoensis
AAAAACCCCCAAAAACACAAAAAAAACCCCCCCCAAAAAAAAAACCACCCAAAACAACCAACCCCCAAAAAAAAAAACAAACAAAACACCCAACCCCCAAAAAAAACAAAAAAACCCCCAAAAAACACCCAAAAACAAAAAAAAAACAAAAAAAAAAAAACAAAAAACCAAAAAAACCCCACCACAACAAAAACACAAAACAAACAAAAAAAACACAAAAAACAAAAAAAAACCCCCACCCCCCCCCCCAAAAAACAAAACCCCCCAAACCCCCCAAAAACACACCCAAACCAAAAAAAAAACCCCCCCACCCCCAACCCCCCCCCCCAAAAACCCCCCCAAAAACCCCCCCCCCCCCCACCCCAAAAAAAAACCCAAAAAAAAAAAAACACAAAAACACACAACCAACCCCCAAAACCCCCCCACACCCAAAACCCCCAACAACACCCCCCCCCAACCAAAAAAAACCCACCCCCCCCAAAAACACCAAAAAACCAAAACCCCCAAAAAATAAAACCCCAAAAAAAAAACAACAAAACCAACAAAACACAAAACAACAAAAAAAAAAAAAAAAAAAAACAAAAACCACACACCACAAAAAAAAAAAAAAAAAAAAACCCCCCCAAAACAACAAAACCACAACCACCCCCCCCCCCACCCCAAACAAAACCAAAAAAAAAAAAAAAAAACCCAACACCCCCCAAAAAAAACAAACCAAACAAAAAACCAAAAAACCAAACAAAAAACAAAAAAACCAAAAAAAAACCCCAAAAAAAAAAAAAACAACACAACCCCCAAACCCCCCCACCAACAAAAAAAAAAAAAAAAGCCCAACCCCCAAAAACCCCCAAAACAAAAAAAAAAACCAAAAAAAAAAACCCCCAAAACCCCACAAAACCCCCAAAAACAAAACAAACAAAAAAAAAACAACCACACACCAAAAAAAAAACCCCAAAAAAAAAAAAACCAAAAAACAACCACCCCCCCACCCAAAAAAAAAAAAAAAAACAACCAAAAAAAAAAACCCCCAAAACAAACAAACCCCCCCCAAAAAAAACCCCCCCACCAAAAAAAAACCCCACAAAACCCCAAAACAACCCCCCCAAAAAAACCAAACAAAAAACAAAAAAAAAAAAAAACAAAAAAACCAAAAAAAAAAAACCAAAAACCCACCAAAACAAACCCCAAAAAAAAAAACCCCAAAAAAAACCCCCCAAAAAAAAAAAAACCACAACCCCACCCCAAAACCCCCCCCCCAACACCCAAAAAAAAAAAAAAAAAAAAAAACCACAACCCCCCACACCCAAAAACAACCCCCCCAAAAAAACCCAAAAACACAAAAACAAAAAAACCCCCCCCCAACAAAAAACCCAAAACCAAACCACCCCAAAAACCCAACCCCCCACCAAAAAACCCAACCCAACACAAAAAACAAAACAAAACCCCAACCCCACCCCAAACACCCCCCCCCACACCACAAAAAAAACCCCAAAAAAAAAAAAACCAAAAAACCCAAAAAAAACATCAAAAACCACACAAGCACCAAACTACACCAAGCAATGCAAAATAACCACATTCCAACCAAAGACACCACAAACAAACAGCCACACAGACCCACACAACAGACAAACCACACACACAAGTTCCAACCACCAAGCAGACAACACATCCACACCAGAAACACCACGACCAACACACAAACACCAGTGTCCACAACCACCAAGGAAACAGAACACCCACACAACAATACAAAAACCACAAGCATCCACCAAAACAACAACCACCAGCAACACCAGCAAATACCACAACCACAACCTTCCAGCACAACCGACCAGCACAGAACCACAAGATCAGACACACCAGCAACCCCCACAGAGGAACCAAACCACAAACCACAATACAAGAAATTAACAAACAACCCCAGGACAAATCCAGTGTACACAACAAACAAGCAGCCAAAACAGATCACACAAAACCACACCACAGTGACACAGGTACAACCACAATACCAATAAGCCACAGTGCAAACCAGTCCAACAACACCACAACCACCACCAAACACCCACCAAGAGTACAACATTCGTACAACCATACAACCCAAACACAAAAACAACAACATCAAGGCACAAACCAACACCACAAACAGCAAGACCAGAACCACCTACCACCCAAACCATATCAGCAGCCACAGCAGCAGTATTTACAACAATAGTGTGATGGCTAAGCCAAACACCCACACAATCACAAACCAGAAACAATAACGAGTATGTCACACACGGCCAAAAAGGACAAGAAAAACAGCCAACCCCTGGACACAAGGATCACCAAACTATTTACCACAAAACCAGCCAAAAAAACAAATAGTCCAAAAAATCACCACCACCAGAAAAACACACCACACAGCCACAACACCACACACAAACAACTCAACAGAAAAACAACAAACACCAAAATCACACCCAAGACACCAGATCCAAACATACAAAATAGGCCAAAAAAAGGGAATTTCCAACCAAAACCCACCAACAACAACAACGGTTCACCAATAAGGCAACAACACAGCTCCAAACACAACCAACAGATTACTACCACCCACCAAACCACATACAAATTATGTGAACACACGACGAAAAATTCAAACCATAAACACACAAGCACCAACCAGTCCAAAGCCAACCAACAAAATCAGACAAAACAAGACAGACCACTTCAACAACCCATCCAACATTTAAATTACCACCACACCAAATGTTACCAAGCCAACAAACACACACATACAACAACACACGGCAATACACACAATGACAAACCCATATCCATTTACACCAAAAAAATACCCACCAACAAAACCACCACAACAACAACAGCAGACAAGAAAACCAAAAAGCCAACAAAACAACAACACAAAACATACCCCAACCAACCACCAAGCCAATCAACCAGTCCACCACCACCGAAAATCCAGCAACCACAACACGACAAACCAACCAACACAACAAAAACAAAAACACATCCACATCAAAACAGCACCAAGAACCAGAACCAGCACCAAACAACAGAGCAACACACAACAAATAACCCACAACAATCCAACCACAACAAAAGCAGACCAAAAAGCCACCACCATCACACACACCAACACCCATCCAAAACCACAACATAATCCACCACACCCAAGCCACAACCAAACCCAAGCACAAAAAACCCAATCCCAGCAACACGAACAAAACCATGTTCTATGTGTGTCAAGCTAAAGCCACAGAACAAGGCCCAGTTACAATGTGGTTACATACTGGTTTTGTTATGTTCAAAACAACAGAACCTCTGACACAGAACGTATTGCCAAGACACACACCAAAAATCCAATCATGCCACAAATCATACAATAGTTTGAATACAAACAAGCAAACAACTATTACACCGACACACATGTTCACAACAAAACCAGTTCCACAAACCATTACCAGACCAAGGGAACCAATTCACAAAAACTCTGACAACCACCAGTTCCAGCACCAAAACCAAGACAATCACCAGATTTTCCATACACAAGTTATTTCAACAAGATGACCAAAACAATACCAAAACACATTGCCAAAAAGTCAGACCCACTGGCAAACAGCAACTGCTTATATTGAAAAAACACCACAACAGTGATTGCCAGGCACGCCACCAGGGAACAAACCAACACCTACTGCTCGGAATTTAGTTTCTGGGCAAAACTGGAGACACACACTCAACAGCAAAACAACCAAGCAAAACATAGCATACAAGGACCAAACAGGACACACCACACAGACTCAAAAGTCAATCACGACACAAAACCAGGATTCAGCAAAATCAACCTGACAGATGAACTGCAACACCACAAACAACTTAACACACCAACCACAGCCAACCAAACAAATCCTGAACTACAAAATCAGAGAAGGAGTTGTTACTCTTCATACATCCCAAGCAAACTCAAACAGAAACACCACAACCACCAAACAACCAACACCACACCACCAAACATAAAAACCAAGAGAAACCACAAAGACCAATTGCACACACATACCAGAGCACAACCAACAAACACAATACAACCACAGAACCAACAAACACACCAAAAGTCACACCCAGCAAGACACCAACACACCTGACCAAAACAGGGGGGGGGGGGGGGGGGGGGGGGGGGGGGGGGGGCACGAGGACTATCTCTCTCAAATGGCACCAAACACTACAGAACCAGCGAGGGGGATGGGGCGGGGCCACCACACACTAGACCACAGGCAACCACAAAGGGAGAAACTAATAGCACACACCACAATCACCAAAAAAGAGGTGTCAGTGTACTGTTTGGCAGGAGGGGGGGGGGGGGGGGGGGGGGGGGGGGGGGGGGGGGGGGGGGGGGGGAAAACACCATCTGCAAAAACCAACCACAACAAACACAAACCACCAGCCAAGGACATTCAACCACAATCACCAAGAACCAAAAAAACACCAGAGTCCACCAGAAACACACAACCAAAAACCAAAAAAGAAAATCACAACAAAACAAGCACCATCAGCAAACACTACAACAGCCACCAACCAGACAAGTAAGAAAAACAAACACCAGTCCCAGCCACCAAAAAGATACAAACAAAAGAAGCATTCCACAGCCATTCAATACCAAAGCAAGAACCAACCACTCCAAATTTTACACAAAACCAAGATATTTTAACACAAACAACCACTTACAAAAAAATAGCACCATCATTCACAAACATTAGAGCCACACAGCAAAGGCATACAACCAACTACACAGGAATTCAAAAAACCATCACATAACTGCACCAATTTCCCCACAACCACCAAGTCCAACCCCAAAAACCACCAACCCTATGTTCAGGAACATAAAGGCCTTTTATTGACATTTGAGACCAAATATATGCGGGCTTCAACGCACTGATGCTTAATCAAGCTATTTTAAACAAGTGGTTTCGAACTAACGCTCCCAAGTGTGTATATCAGCGAGACTGGCCAATGAGCCACGTTTCGACAAGTGTTTGAAAAAATGTTATCTTTTCCCGTCTCCCCTAACAACCAAGATAGTATTTATAGCCCGACCAATCGTGGATAGGCTTTCATTTGTTGCGCTCCAATCAATTTGGAGTTTACATGGTAGGCTATTTCTGTAACGTAAATTTTTTTCAAACACGTTAAAAAAAAATCTTATGAGCAGAAATGATTTTATGCTGTCAGGCACCCCCAATATTTTATTTTGGGTATAATTTATTAATTCATGGACTATTTGCGTAACGTTTTACATATTATTTGTCAGCAAGCCCTAAGGAACCCAAAAATACTAATTTAAAGGAGCTACGTGGCTGCGTTCAAAATATGCAATTTCTTCTACCTCCTGTTTCGAAGATGTGCTGTCTGGGTACTGTTATGGGTTCAAACGTAAACCCATCTAATGTTTTCTTTTCTAATAAGAGTCTGTTATGATTTATAAACCTAACTCTGGGAAAGGGTAGTGTATTTTATCACTGTCCGTCTGAAAAAGTTAGTGCTTGTAGACTTACACGCGTGATGCCAGCATTTGTATATCGCGACGTCGCGTGTTGCATGCGTTCCTGATTTTCACCCCTCCCCTCTCGCTATCCTTTTGTCCATCTGTTCGTTCGTTTTGGTAACGTAATATAATTAATGTTAGGATTAATTTAGGTCATTACGCAGTCTGCCTCTTAATGTTTTTCCAAGAAATACAGCACACGTTTCATTGAAGAAAGCGGGTATAATACAGTAAGCTTTTACTATCAACGTGAAAGCGTTACAATTTGCAGACGAAGCAGAAACAAGGGGGATTTCGAGTACTGTCATTGTGACAGCACTGTTCTTTACCATTCTTCTTCCTTTATTAATTATATGTAATTATTAGGCTTTATATTTACTTGATAATTTATATATGTGGATTAGAATATTTCATGACACCTCCCCTCTTAAAACAGACATTATATGTCAGTCCTTTATTCTATATACACATAGAGAAATTTATTATTATTTCTGGGGTTTACGGTGATTCTCATCCCACGGATGGCGGCTTAAAAAATCCGCTCCCAGATTGGTTTTTCCAGATATATATTCAATGCTAAAATTATATGGAGCCAGAAGCAAAGACCATCGGAGTAACCTAGAGTTCTCATGCTTAGCCTGTGCTAAAAACGATAAAGGTTTGTGATCTGTTGGCAACTTAAATGCCTTCCCATATAGATAAATATTGAATTTCTTTATTGCCCATATTACTGCAAGACATTCTTTTTCGCTAGTTGAGTAGTTGATTTCAGCTTTATTCAACTTTCTGCTAGCATATGCCACTGGGCTTAATTCCCCATCCAATGCATCTGATTTCTGTAGTAAAGTTGCACCTAACCCAATATTACTTGCATCCGTCCTTACTATGAATTCTTGACTTAAGTCAGGTAATTTCAAAATGGGTTTACTTGTGAGCTTTTCCTTCAATTCTTGGTAAGTCATTTCACATTGTGGTGACCATGTAATGCGATCTGGAAGTCCTTTACGTGTCAATTCCGTTAAAGGTGCACATATGGAATTAAAGTTTTTGATATACTTCTGGTAGAAACCACATAATGAGACAAAGGATCTCACGTCCTTCTTGGTTTGTGGTCTCGGGGCTTTCTGTAGTTTCTCTAAATTCTTTGGGTCAGGGGGTCATGTTTCCCTGATAAACTGTGTGTCCCAAAAATTCCAATTCTTTACATCCAACGCAACATTTGGTTGGTCGGGCTGTTAAATTTGCCTCCCTAAGTCGATCAAACAGCATGTTCAGAGAGTCAATGTGTTCCTCAAATGTTTCTGTTGCTATAAGGATATCATCCATAAAATTTGTTATACAGGGATTATTCAGAGGGTCCAATAATTTTCTCATCATTCTAGAGAAGACACTAGGCGCATTCTTCAATCCAAATGGCAATCTATTAAACTCATAGTGTCCTTCTGAGGTACTAAAAGCTAGGTATGGTCTAACCTCAGGCTTTACTGGAATCTGATAGTATCCTTTACTCAGATCCACTTTTGAGAAATATTTAGCTTTATTTAGCCTGGCAAACAGCTGATTTGTATCCGGCAATGGATCCACCTGTCCTTCTGTAATAGCATTCAGTCTCCTGTAATCTATACAGAGTCTATGTTCTCCAGAGGGCTTCCTTAAGAGTACAACACCGGAACTATACGAAGACTCACTGTGCGAAATAATTCCTTCCTTCAACAGATAGTCTATCTCTTCCTTCAAAGCTTTTTCCTTAGCAAACGGAATCGAATATGGTTTCATACAGACAGGTGTGGAGTCTATGAGTTTCATATCATATTCCAATAGGTTTGTATGCCCTGGTCGGTCTGTTAACACCTCTGCATGATTATTTAGAACCTGTTGCACTCTCTCTTTCTGAGTTTTCAATATTTCTTCAGGAGATTCACATGATAGATTTTTTCTTTCCCCTTCTTATCTATCTTATAATTTGTTCTAGACACCTTCTCTAGAACTGTATATGGACCCTGCCATCCAATTTGTAACTTATTCTGACTCCCGGGCAAAAGAAGCAGTACCTTCTCTCCCACAGCCAAATTTCTGTCTTTCGCCTTCCTGTTATAATAGGCAGCATGTTTCTTCCTGGCTTGTTTCAAATTTTCATTGGCAAGTTTCCAGCCAGTTTTCAACCGAGTGGTCAGCTCATTCACATATTGGTATGAAGATGTAATGTTTTCCTCTGCCTTTTCATCAGTCCACGTTCTTAACAAAGCTACATATGGACCTTTAATTGTGTGGACCTATTTGTCCATGCACCGGTATGGTCTCTTCCACTTGAAGCTTTATAGTGATGATTTTTCCTCCCAGAATTATCATTCACAAAACGACCGCTACCAATTTTTCTTTTGGGGCTGTCTCCCCTCTTAAAATTCTTGATGAGAGATTTCCTCCCTACATCCTCTTCCTCCAGTTTGTTTAAGTCCGATTGAGGGATTTTCGGCTTATCCTGGGGTAAGACATCTTTTTGCACTCTCCGCATAGTGGCCATTGTAAAACAGTTAAGTGAAGCTTGTCCGTGAAAAGGGGCTTCCCATTCCATTTGGTCCACTTTATCAAATCTATTTCTCTTTTTATTATCAGGCCTAATTTTGCCCCGTGGCGTGTCCAGGTCCTGATCCATGTTCCCACTTGTGGGTGTTCCCTCATGTGCTATGCTACACCTTTCTACAAAATTCTCAATGTCCCATCTTGCTTTGGGCCAATAATAATTGTGAGCCACCTTTTGAATGATGGTACCTATCTTCTCATGGTCCCCATCTGGTTTCACATGTAGGCTCCTTATTAATTCTGTCCTATATCTTTTTGGAAGAACCAGCTGTCCGTGACCATTGGATCTAGCTCCAGTCTTCCTATACATCAACTTGTTTTTCATGTAAAAATCTCCCTTGCCTGGAGTTGTATGACAAGTTGACAATTTTCTGAAACAAGGCTTGAGTGTTTTATCCCCAGCCTGTGCCTTCCTCATCTCTTCTGGAGTGGTATCTAACATAATATCCTCCTCCTGTCTTGAGGTCGACCTGACCTGAAGGGTTGCCATATACACAGGTTTCCTTCTGCAACGGTCAGTGTCATGATTGTCCATCTGACAATTCTTACACCACCTTTTTCCTTGGTTGAAAGATTTTCTTTCATTATATTTCCTTTCATCGAATTGTGGGAATTTATTTTTATTGTCATACCGTGGCCTATCAAATTGGTGCTTACCTTTATTTTGATCCTTAGGATCAAATTTATTAAAGTTCTGTGGTGCCCTAAAGTTATCCACCTGTTTCTTTTTATTACCTGTTACCTCTGCTTGAGCTGCTTGATACCTTTCAGCAACATTTAGCAACTCACCCAGCCTCTCTGCACCTTGTTCCATGAGAAACTTTCTCAGGTCTGGAGCCATGGACTCTCTTAGTTGCTCTATAAGGACCATTTCCTTAAGATCTTGGGTTTTCCCCAGAGAAGTCCATTTCTCCAAGTATGTCTCGATTCGTGCAGAGAACTGGTGATAGGTTTCACCTGACAGTAGTTTAGCATTCCTAAATTTTTTCCTGTAAAACTCTGCATTCTTTTCATACCTTAACAAAAGAGCCTGCTTTAGCATGTCATAATTTTCCTGATCACCTCTGCTCATTTTTGCAAAAACTTCATAAGCTGCCCCACGAAGTCCCTGAGACAACTTTAAGCTCCACCTTTCTCTCTCCAACCCATACGTGGTAGCTAATAGTTCGTACCTATTTATATAGCTCTCAATATCATCGTCTTTCTCAACAAAATGATCTAAATGAAAATTCATAGCTGAGATTGAGGCTCCTTGAGTAACCGTAGCATCAGAGGCAAAGGGACTGGCACCATTTTCAGGAGCATGGCCTTGAAACTCAAACTCCCTTAGTCGTAACTCATGTTCCCTTTGTAATCTTTTATCTTCTGCTTCCCTTTCTGCAGCTAATTTCCTCTCTTCCCTTTCTGCAGCTAATTTCTTCTCTTCCCTTTCTGCAGCTAATTTCTTCTCTTCCCTTTCTGCAGCTTGTCTTCTTTCCTCGGCTTCCAATGCTTTAGCCTCTTTGTCAGCCTCAATCTGCAACCTCTTAGTCTCAGCCTCAGCTTGCAACCTCTTAGTCTCAGCCTCTAACTTTCTTTCGGCCTCTTTTTCTAATCTTCTTTCTTCGCGTTCAATAAATTTGTCACATTCCGTTGTGACATAGGCAACCATAACTTGCCCATCTAATCCTAACTCTTTTGCAGTCTGAACCGCAGCAGATCGAAATTTGGCCAGGTCCGCCATTGTCTATTATGTAAATTTATACAATGTCTAACCAACAATTCAATCTCTAATGGACAACACAGGCACCGTGAGCTCAACCTTATTTAATTCCACCCAAGGATACCTTTTAATTCTTATATTCCCTGAAGTGAATTACCCCCCAATATTTTTAATAGTTAAAGATTCAAAATCCCGGACGAGCCCCCAATATATGTGGTGAAGTGGGATGTTATAAATATTTATAGGGGACTTAGTGTACTGACTGAGATCAGCTGTGAAGGTATCTATATCTATTAAGAGTAGTGTATTATAGATAACCTTACTTGCTACCACATATCTATCTATCTCAGTCAGAATTATTCTGGAATAGTGTGATGCTACGTTATGTGTCTAGGGTATGTGTATGGTGAAGTGTAAGTCACAACAACAGACAGATAAACAATTTAATTTAATCCACTACTCTTAACAACACTGTGACACTCACATACATATAACACTCTATGAGAATAGCTTAAAGAAGTCACTCGTAACGGTTCAAATAACAATATGTATTCATTACTAGCATGAATGAATATGTGTCCTGATTCAACTACAAGGGAATCAGGAATCACAATCAATTTAAATTACAAGTTATGTACAGAATGTATTTAATATGAATATTGTAGTGACATATATTATTACAAATGTTCTATGTGTGTCAGTTGTGTAGTAGTAAAATGAGGTAATACTGGTTTTGTTTTGTTCAAGCTCTGTTGGTATTGGTCATCATGACTTCAATAGTTTGTCTTTAGGGACTATTATTGGAGATGTTCACAGTTCCTGATTTTAAGACAAGTAAATTCCCCTCTGAATAGTATTTTTATAAAGTTATTTCAAGATGAGGGGACATAATGTTGAGCTCAGCTGGCCAACTCTGCTTATCTTGAGTGATGGCGGCAGGAGAGGACTCCTCTGCTCGAATTCTCTTCTGGGCTCTGGAGACACCTCACTGATAGCTAAAAGGACCAAGGAGTATGCTGTCCGACACTGGATTCAGCAAATCTCTGACCAGATGCTGCTCAGTACCATCAAGACCACTGTCCCTGAAATCAAGAAGGATGTACCTTCTACTTCATAACTAATTTATATTTTCTTTTTACACTGATCACAATACATCACAAACATTGCGTTCAGAGCGTTAGGCCAACAGTCAGCTTCATCTGAAATACTTTATACCAGCATTACCATCCTTAATGGTCACTACGCCTCTGCACTTCCAGCATTATTTCTGTCTAATCAATCATCCAGGTGTCAGTGTACTGTTTGGCCATTCCATGCCGTTTTACTTTTCTCCGACACCCTCTGTTCAGGCTGGAGCATTTTAGGCTTTACCTCACGTTTGCCACTGAACTACACATATATATACAGGCATAAATCAACAATTCACATTCAATTTTCATTAAAAGATATTAAATGGTTCAAGCTTACCACAATTCATACGAATAACACAGATACGTTGATTAGCAATGAATTCTGGCACAAACTGGCACAAACTTCCATCTGCCTATGTTCCAGGCTTTTATTGAGCCAAATATATGCTGGCTTCAACGCACTGATGCTTTATCAAGCTATTTTAAACAAGTGGTCTCGAACTAACGCTCCCAAGTGTGTATATCAGCGAGACTGGCCAATGAGCCACGTTTCGACAAGTGTTTGAAAAAATGTTATCTTTTCCCGTCTCCCCCAACAACCAAGATAGTATTTATAGCCCGACCAATCGTGGGTAGGCTTTCATTTGTTGCGCTCCAATCAATTTGGAGTTTACATGGTAGGCTATTTCTGTAACGTAAATTTTTTTCAAACACGTTAAAAAAAAATCTTATGAGCAGAAATGATTTTATGCTGTCAGGCACCCCCAATATTTTATTTTGGGTATAATTTATTAATTCCTGGACTATTTGCGTAACGTTTTACATATTATTTGTCAGCAAGCCCTAAGGAACCCAAATTTCCCACTTTAAAAGAGCTACGTGGCTGCGTTCAAAATATGTATTTTCTACTACCTCCTGTTTGGAAGATGTGCTGTCTGGGTACTGTTATGTTTTCAACCGTAAACCCATCTAATGTTATCTTTTCTAATAAGAGTCTGTTATGATTTATAAACCTAACTCTGGGAAAGGGTAGTGTATTTTATCACTGTCCGTCTGAAAAAGTTAGTGCTTGTAGACTTACACGCGTGATGCCAGCATTTGTATATCGCGCGTCGCGTGTTGCATGCGTTCCTGATTTTCAGCCCTCCCCTCTCGCTATCCTTTTGTCCATCTGTTCGTTCGTTTTGGTAACGTAATATAATTAATGTTAGGATTAATTTAGGTCATTACGCAGTCTCTCAATGTTTTTTCCAAGAAATACAGCACACGTTTCATTGAAGAAAGCGGGTATAATACAGTAAGCTTTTACTATCAACGTGAAAGCGTTACAATTTGCAGACGAAGCAGAAAACAAGGGGGATTTCGAGTACATTCCTTGTGACAGCAATGTCATTTTACCATTGCTCTTCTCTTTATTAATTTTATTTGTTAGGCTTCATATTTACCTAATAATTTATATATGTGGATTAGAATATTTCATGACACCGATAGGGCAATGGGTGGCTGTATTGTTCCATTTTACTGCCACTTCTTGATAGAGCATCTGCTTTCTCATTACCAGCGATTCCACAATGGGCAGGTAACCACTGAAGGGCAATGGTTGATGACCTTTGGATGATGTTAAGCTCAGATCTGATCTCATTCATCATGTTATCATTTCTGGTGTTCTGTATGGATTCCAGTAATGATCTGCAGTCAGTGAAGATTACTATCTTAGCTGGTGGCTGCTGTTCGGATCTGGTGAGGATTTTCAGAGCTTGGAGTAGTGCCATAGCTTCTGCTCTGAAATTGGAGATCTTTCCAGTTGGGAAGACCTTTCGGATGATCTTTCCATTTAGGAATCTTATAAAAATGCCTCCTCCACCGTTTTTTACTGCCCCCTCAGCGGATCCATCTGTGTATGCGTGTGTCCACTCCTTCGGGTTGTACTTTTCTTCAATCATTTCTTGAGCCAAAGTTTTTAGTTGTTGAGGGGTCTGGTGGCCTTTCTTTTTTATTTCAGGGACTTCTGTGATGATATATATTTTCATGGCAGTCGTCTGGCTCCTCGTAATCAATTAACATTTCAATCTCAGTAGATCGGTTTGGGAGGAGGTCTTCATGGCATCGATGCAGATGTTTGGAGATGTTTAAGAAGCTGGTTCTTTTCAGCCTGTTCTTTGTCAAACTATGGAGTTTGGCATGCATTGGATGACTTGGCATTCGTAGAAGCTTCTCACTGTGAGTGAATACCTTTTCCTCACGTCTGTCATCAAGAGAGCGGATGTTGGTGTATATCTCCATTGCCTGGATTGGAGAAGTCTTCATCCCTCCAGTGATTAATCTAAGGCCTGAATTTTGCACTTTCCCTAGACGTTCTGTGTTTGTTTTAGATGCCGTGGCCCAGGCTGACGACATGCCATATTCAAGTACAGGCCTGACCGTGCATGTATAGACTTTTTTAAGTATGCTGGTATTTTCCCCCCAACTTTAAATGAAACTCATTGAAAAAGTATAAATATTCCTTTCCATGTAAGTACAAGTATCTACATTCTACTGCAATTAAATTTATATATTCGGATTGCCAAGCACCGTGAATACGATGTGCAAAATTGCACTATATTATATTCAGACTTTCGTCAATGTGAAATGAAAGATTTTGCTCACTTAAGTTTCTATATTTAGACTTTAGTCAGTGTGAAATGAAAGACTTAGCTCACTTAAGTTTCTATATTCAGACTTTCGTCAGCGTGAAATGAAAGATTTCGCTCACTTAAGTTTCTATATTCAGAATTTTTCTTCAATGTGAAATGAAAGATTTTCCTCACTTAAGTTTCTATGTTCATTTGGTATTTTCAAACATTCTTACACTCCTCTTACCGATAAGTCGTCATGTCTGTTTGGTTATCCGTTTCTCCCTTTTTTGCAAGAAACGGCTGAGATAATAATTTATCGACAACCATGTTGGTTAATCTAGGGGGTGGCCGACATCAGTCTACAGATTAACACTAAAATCGCCAAGCGTATTTGTTTAATCGGTGATAAGGCCAGGGTGCGTCCTTTTGCCCAGATGGTAAAGAGACGGAGTGTGTGTGTGCTCAAGCAACAGATAACGAGATTACTCGTCTGTGCGACACATTTTGGACAGATATGCATGACATCACCGTTTCCGGCACACCTTGTTACAAAGACATTACTTTATCTTAAAGTAATAATAAGCTATTTGTAAACATTGCTGACAGAGAATCTGATGTTTTCATTCCATATATGGTAGACGTGACCTTTTGCATCACGCATATTATTTCAGTCGAAAATAATTTTGAAATTACCCCACAAAACATGCATGTTTGAAACGATTGGCGCTCTCATTAGCATCGTAACAAACAAATGCGGGGGAAGAAGGGCCATAAAACCCGACCTTCTCGCAGTTTTAAGACACTGTGAAAATTCACTGTGAGGATCGCTTGCCAAGACGAAACCAGACTGCCAGAAGTTAGAATTCAGATTTATCTTTATCAGACCGGACTTTGTGGAACATCTTGAAGGGCTTAAAGAGCACAGGAAAACATTTTAATAAGGAAGACAGGCATCTGAGGAAACTAAAACACGGAGTCATAGTGGGAGTTTAGTGCTAATACAATGACCCCCAAGACACGTGAAAAAAAGGCATCGCCAGTGCCTCAAACCTACTTCTCTGAGCAAACAGTCTGTGAGCCAAGATTGGCTTGTTGGTGGTACCAGTTAAGGGTACTTCTTCTTCTTCCTCGTTCGTCCTTAAAATGACGTTGGTTGCGTTGTGTCTGTTTACGCCGGAGCTGTGATATCTGCGCCTTTCGGCCGACACATCCGACTTCAGCATGGTATTTTTGGGGACCGGGTTTGCCTTCCCTCTTCGATCCCTACTCTCACAGCCAGACTGCAGTGATGCAGCCTGTTTCCAGGACCACGACGTGGAGGTGGAGTAGGGTCTTCGTCAGCTCTGGTTCGCTGACCCTGACGCAAGCAGTCAAGCTATGGGTCGCTGACTGCATTCTCTTTTGCTGCATCTTTGGGTCCCTAGTTAAGGGTACTATCTCTGGAACAAGAAGGGAAAAGGGGCCTGAGCTTAAAGACGAGAGACTAACTTCGTAGACACTCCCTGACATTTCTGAGAACGTGCTGCCCCCTACAACCTTGACCAGTGACGAGCGTAATCAGTCTACCAAGAACAAACCATCAGAAAGAGCAGAACCGTCACTGACAGCTAAGTAACCCCTAAAAGCTACCAAGTGACCTCCTTTACACACTTCTATTCCATCACAATAGTGATGATAAACTTTTAAAATACATAATTATTCATTTCTTTAAAACCTTGTTAAAACCTAAATGACTATTAAATCTGTTATTTGTAAATATACAAATTTAATTCGATTTAATCATTTTGAATGTACTGCATGTTTGCCTCAGTCAATTTACTAAATACACTCTAAACAGAGCTATACTATAATAAGAATTCCACTGAGTAAATCAGGGTGGGGGCTTGAACTGAGATAGAAACATCATTAGCCTTCTATCTACAACTCTGCCAAGAGTAATCTTGTGCAAAGGTAAACACCTTTGAAGGCCCATATTAGATACTCTTGAGTTTTGGCCACTGTTGGACCACTACCGCAAAGCAGGGGAGGCAATTCCGTGACACTTCAATGTGAAATGAAAGATTGTCCTCACTTAAGTTTCTATGTTCAGATTTTCGTCAGTGTAGAAAGACATTTTACACTCAATTTTTCTATATTCAGATTATCGTCAAATGAAATAACTAAATTGGCTTGCTTCTATACGTCACTTTTTAAATTCAGCTTATCGTCAATAGCACCCCCCCCCCCCCTCCCCATTTCAACACTTCGGTTTCTACACTTCTCGGACTGTCAGATTGTCTTGAACGTGAATGAAAACTATTCTTCAATTCAACATTTAAGTTTCTGTTAATGCGCTGGCCTCGCGCGGCAAAGGTGCCGGGTTTGAAACACGGTGGCGTGACGCTCGTCAACCCAGCTGTAAATCGGTACCTGACTCAGCTCTTGAAATATAGAAGGAAAAGGCAGCGAGGAAGGGAACTCCCCTCGAAGCTGAACCTGGTGTAGTAAAGTCTCTAACATTTCATTCCCTACGGCAGTATTTGCTATGGGACTACCTTTACTTTTTTTTAAAAATAGATTACAGTCAATGTGAAATGGAATATGTTCTTCCACACATCTACACTGAGACTGTTGTCAATATGTTCTTCCACACATCTACACTGAGACTGTTGTCAATATGTTCTTCCACACATCTACACTGAGACTGTTGTCAATATGTTCTTCCACACATCTACACTGAGACTGTTGTCAATATGTTCATCCACACATCTACACTGAGACTGTTGTCAATATGTTCTTCCACACATCTACACTGAGACTGTTGTCAATATGTTCTTCCACACATCTACACTGAGACTGTTGTCAATATGTTCTTCCACACATCTACACTGAGACTGTTGTCAATATGTTCTTCCACACATCTACACTGAGACTGTTGTCAATATGTTCTTCCACACATCTACACTGAGACTGTTGTCAATATGTTCTTCCACACATCTACACTGAGACTGTTGTCAATATGTTCTTCCACACATCTACACTGAGACTGTTGTCAATATGTTCTTCCACACATCTACACTGAGACTGTTGTCAATATGTTCTTCCACACATCTACACTGAGACTGTTGTCAATATGTTTCTTCCACACATCTACACTGAGACTGTTTGTCAATATGTTCTTCCACACATCTACACTGAGACTGTTGTCAATATGTTCTTCCACACATCTACACTGAGACTGTTGTCAATATGTTCTTCCACACATCTACACTGAGACTGTTGTCAATATGTTCTTCCACACATCTACACTGAGACTGTTGTCAATATGTTCTTCCACACATCTACACTGAGACTGTTGTCAATATGTTCTTCCACACATCTACACTGAGACTGTTGTCAATATGTTCTTCCACATCTACACTGAGACTGTTGTCAATATGTTCTTCCACACATCTACACTGAGACTGTTGTCAATATGTTCTTCCACACATCTACACTGAGACTGTTGTCAATATGTTCTTCCACACATCTACACTGAGACTGTTGTCAATATGTTCTTCCACACATCTACACTGAGACTGTTGTCAATATGTTCTTCCACACATCTACACTGAGACTGTTGTCAATATGTTCTTCCACACATCTACACTGAGACTGTTGTCAATATGTTTTTCCACACATCTACACTGAGACTGTTGTCAATATGTTCTTCCACACATCTACACTGAGACTGTTGTCAATATGTTCTTCCACACATCTACACTGAGACTGTTGTCAATATGTTCTTCCACACATCTACACTGAGACTGTTGTCAATATGTTCTTCCACACATCTACACTGAGACTGTTGTCAATATGTTCTTCCACACATCTACACTGAGACTGTTGTCAATATGTTCTTCCACACATCTACACTGAGACTGTTGTCAATATGTTCTTCCACACATCTACACTGAGACTGTTGTCAATATGTTCTTCCACACATCTACACTGAGACTGTTGTCAATATGTTCTTCCACACATCTACACTGAGACTGTTGTCAATATGTTCTTCCACACATCTACACTGAGACTGTTGTCAATATGTTCTTCCACACATCTACACTGAGACTGTTGTCAATATGTTCTTCCACACATCTACACTGAGACTGTTGTCAATATGTTCTTCCACACATCTACACTGAGACTGTTGTCAATATGTTCTTCTACACTGAGACTGTTGTCAATATGTTCTTCCACACATCTACACTGAGACTGTTGTCAATGCGAAATAATACTTGGTTTTATATACCCAAACTTTGGGACTGTTTGGCAAGGAAGAATATTCCAGCACCTCTGATTCATGCTATACAGAGCTTCTACAAGTCTTGCAGAAATTATGTGAGGACAGCAAACCATAAGTCAGAAGAGTTCAGGACCACCACTGGTGTAAGACAAGGTGATATCCTATCACCTTACCTCTTCATACTCCTTATGGACGATGTCATCAAGGCATGTAAGGAGAGAACAAGAAAGTATTCAGTGGGGTACTGGAAGATGAGACAGGTCTATATTTCGGAGCTGGCATTTGCTGATGATGTTGCCCTGATTGCTAAATCAGAGGCACATCTCCAATCCAACCTGCAAGTCTGGAAGGATGAGCTGGAGAAGAGAGGGATGGTCATAAGCAGCTCTAAAACAAAATCCATGGTGATATCACGAGAAGAAAGAAAACATCAGATTAAGTTGGGAGAACAGGTCCTGGAGAGGTCGACCACTTTAAATATCTCGGAGCTATTATAGACCGAAAGGGAGGCATCAAAGAAGAGTTGGCCACTCGAAAAGCAGCGGCTGGGAGACTTTTTCAGGCCATAAATCGTGGATTCCTCAGCAAGAAAGAGGTTGGTAAGAAAACGAAGATGGCTGTATACCGCTCCACCTATGTCCCAGTCTTGACATATGGATGCGAGTCGTGGGCAATGACTACAACCCACAAAAGCCAGATCCAAACCTCAGAAATGAGGTATCTGAGGAAAGTGGTTGAAGTAACAAGAAGAGACATGGTCCGCAACCAGACGATCCGTCAAGGCCTAAAATCCCATCCGCTGCAGACCCAAATAGAACAGTCCCAACTAAGATGGTTTGGCCATGTCTGCAGAATGGGAGAAGATCGGCTACCACGACAAGCATGGGAAACAAAGAGCCAGGGATCCAGACCTCCAGGACGACCCAGAGTCCGCTGGGAGGACAACATTAGACAATCTTTGAAGGACCGAGGACTAGAATGGAACCAGGCCAGGAAGAAGACAGCTGATAGAATGGTCTGGCGTTCTCTCTTCCAAACCTCTACACCTCACGGTAGAAGGGGAACGACTAAGTAAGTAAGTAAGTAAGTTTATATACCCTACTTTCAAACTGCCGCCAACTGATGAATGGTCGTCCACAATGGGCATTCTACGCTATTTACACTGGCGCCAGATGATAGAAGCTCTACTCTTTATATTGTCACGGCCATATGAAGGCGTCCTATATGCAGGTTTACATACTCATATTCATATACACGCTTCTAATTAATCGTGTATTGCACCAATTAAAAGGGTACTCCTTTCTGAAAATGTTCAAGTCATTACTTCATTAATGGGAAATTTTCATGAAAAAGGTAAAAATGTATATTTCTTCACCATGATTTTTTTTTAAATGGTTCGTTTTTTTGTTTATTTTTTTTTTTAAATCGTCCGCTTCTTCCTTCTTATTGCATCTTCCTACTTCCCTTCCCCGTCCACTTAGTCATGATTCAGTTACTTCTCACTACTTAATTGCCTCTTTTCAATTTTCTATTTGAATTTTCACACACTCACTTCTAGGTCATCTTTCCCCTTCTCCTATCTTCCTAAGATGTCCATCTATGAAATGTTTTAATCTCTCAAGGATGATCATGTTTAATATATTCCATGCCTCTGACAGTAGCACTGTTCCCCTTAAGCAACTTGACCCAACAAATGTTGCTAGTTTAAGGGTATATAAAATGTAAGAAAGCGACATGTGTTTTACAACATGAATGGCTGAATTGAAACGCAACAGACACACATGTATCTCCCAACTTGAAGTGTAGGTGTGTAAAACTTCGCCAGATATTCACATTTGCCGAGAACTGTGAAGTTGTTTGCACGTACTGCTAAGAAGCCAAGGCTACTTGGGAATATTTTCTACAGGGAATTGTGGAAATAAGCATGGAGAGCTGGACTTCTTACAGAGTAGTCTGCCAAGCATGTCTCGTGTAGATACGAGTGCAAACACCTAGAAACAAGAATCCTACCTTACGAGGAAGATGACATAGAATACCGTGTCATATATGATCAGTACAATGACTAAATTTGCAGTAGCATATTCATCACAAGAACTCTGCACCAGAATGAATAATGTTAAGACCTTGCAAGGATGGGAGATATTGGAAGAACATTCCTAGCATCTAGTAAAGATTGTGAGCTTCGCTTCATTTTAATGAAACTCCCTAAGAAACACATTAGTCATTTCTAAGTACATTAATTTGGATATGCTGATATGTGTTAAGAATTATCATCCAGATGGTGGAGATAAGGTTTAAAGGGAATCTGGACCCACCACCACAGTTGGTCCCGCAGGAAGCCTGCACTAAACATGCACATGCTACTGCAGCAGTGGTTTCTATGGCAATTCGTTTTGAGGTTGTCAGTTCCATCCGCAACCTCATATTAGTCACCTTGTACGACATGACCTAATCTTTCTTTGTCCATGATGATGAGGATATATTATGATTGCGACTTTTTTTTCTTCAATATTTATGATAACAAATAATTGGCCTCTAAGTCTGTTAGAACAACTTTTTTTTTTCAATAAAATGTTGCCTCGTTTTGGCGAAGCGCGCCACGTTCAACCTATTCAGTTATATTAGGGCGTATGTCCAGATATAAAAGACCTTTAAGTAGGACGCTTCCACCACAGCTGATGTATTACAGCTTACCAGTGCAGAGTTGTTTTACATTCATACGACTTATTCTGTATTCTTGTGCGTGTTAAGTAGGTATGTTTCTATATAACAGCCCATATACATTTAGTAAATTTATGACAATGCCTTAGTTATTATCTTCCTTAGAAGGTGTACATGATTTTCTATACCAGAAGACCACAGCTGTTCACTAGGCATAAAAGTGTACTTTCCTAACAATTTTATGTTTCACGCTGGAAAAGTTACTGCTGTGTTCTTTTCTGAGAATATACAAGACATGAGTTTATTTATTACGAACACTGTGAATATTCCACAAATTTCATTTATGGATGAATGGCATTCGTTTCGTAAACTGTCCCAAATCCATGTTTTCCCATGATCTCTCCTTGTCTGTTCCTATCTTTGTATTTAGGTCACCAATCAAGATTAAAATGTCTCCACCTCTCTCTATATCCATGATATTTCGAAGTCTGGCGTACAATTATTCAGTCATGGCTTCTTCTTTGCCATTACTTGGTGCATAACACTGTATGATATTCATCTGTATTTTATTTTTTGACAGTTTGGAATGTTGCTGATAATAACCACGGTCCCACTGCTTCCTATTTTATAACTGCCTCGTGCACTTCCTTTGACAATCGTAAAGCGTTACTTTTTTCTTTTTTTTCTGAAGTAGCATGACGGGGGTAGCCGGTTCAATGCTCAACTCTCCTTAGTCACCTTCTACGAATGGCTCGACTGGGTACAGTGGTACTACTCATTGCTTCTTTTTCGAGCCCCAGTAACACAATGGTTAAGAGAGAGAGATAGAGAGAGAGAGAGAGAGAGAGAGAGAGAGAGAGAGACAGAGAGACAGAGAGACAGAGAGACAGAGAGACAGAGAGAGACACAGAGAGAGAGAGAGACACACACACACAGACAGACAGACAGAGAGATGCATTATTATCAAGAAAAACCAAAGCATGGAGCAGACAGGAATAGTGACCACGTTTCAGTGCGAGGACTTGATGGAAAAAAAAAGAATAACATTAAAGAAACCACAAAACAGAAAAAGTCAGGGACACAAAGCCAGACATATCGTCGCATTAGTATTGCTTAATCACATCACTACTTCAGCTTGTGTTGAGAGAAATACGTTCACAAGTTGTTTGGGATATTAGATGAAATTAAGGAGGCATCATATTAGAATGAAATCTTGCGTGATGATACAAACTGTTCAGTGTAAGATATTTAGTAAGATGATAAGATTAAGCTATATGACGTCGATTTATGACTTCATGTTAATTTTTCCCACACATGGAGATGGAATAAAGCAGCCATAAGGCGACGTTATGTGTGTTAAAAGGCGGATGCACAAATAGGAGACAAATATAGAGATAATAATTAGATATATAATGTTTCAGCAAACATATAAAGTACAGACGAACTGTGAGAAATGCAAAAATACTCAATTCAATAAACAGGAAGAGAATTAATACCAAAAAAAAAAAAAAACAGAACAAGGCTGCGAATCAGAAATTGATGACGAAAGAAATACTGCAATTAATGGACAAATAAAGGAACGACAAAGAAAAATACAAAACATTTTTTTTTTTGCAGCACTAAAATAAATATGACTGAACAAACAGTTCCAAAAATGTAAAAATAACATTATTAAAAAACTTCTCACAACAAAGTTAATAGAAATATCACGCAAGACAATGCCATTCAACACAGGAAGACTGAAATCAAAGGACGGCAAAGTATCAGTGGTGAAAGAAAACCAATATAAGATGGACTGAATACACAGGTAAACCTCATAGAGGACATCGTTCAAAACGAATAGACAGCAATAAACAGGAAGGACCACCAATACTTGAAAAAGAAGTCACAGATGCATTCATCATCATCATCATCATCAATTTCCTTCTCGCTCCTTATGGATGGTGGAGTCATCGCTGCAGCTGGTCCTTACAGGAAGACTGCACCAATCATTCACTCGCTCTTGTAGCTGCGGTGTTTATGAAGCATTTTGTTTGACATGATGAAGTAGCCAGCGCCATGCACAACCTCATATTAGTCGTCTTGTACGATATGCCTGAAGGTCCAGTAGACGTATTCTTTCTTTGTATCATCACAGACCCCCAGGGAACTGCCCCAGGGAGGGAGGCAGATGCTATTAAGAACACGAAAACGGGAAAGGTAAGAATGGCCTGACCATGTCACAGTAGAAGAATCAGAAGCACGCTGTACCAGTTTGGCATGGACTAATAACAAAACTACTGAATGACGTTTCTGACGGTGGACATATAACAGATGGCCTACTAAATCGATTTTCATAACCCTACCACAGAAATCAGACGTCAATGGATGTGAAGGTCACCGGACCATTGGCCCTGGGACTCACTCACAAGACCGAATTATTAATAATCATATTGAAGACAATAAGACCTAAGATTAAACATGGAAAATATAGATGACCAGTGGGGATTTGAAGAGCAAAGGAGCACAAATTCTTTATTTCTTACGAGTGCCTGTAGACTATGCCTAGTCATCGGACAAGGTGAAACATCAAGAGATCATAAAAAAATTAGAAGACATACATATTGATGAGAAAACTCTAAAAATAAGATAAAAAAAATACATGTCCTGGACACAAGTAGCAACTGTTCGAGTACACAATAAACCTGGCAGTTTCCAACCAATAAAAGTAGAGTTAAGGCTGGGATAAGGTCTATCACCTGATCTATTTTCTATACACAGCGGAAACATCAAGTTGTCAATCAAAGATGAACCAGGAAGGCACAACAAAAGGAGTTCGGGGCAAGCAGTCCATGCTGATCAAAAAAACCGCTCCCAACAATCCCATAATTAAAATCCTAGTTAAGAACTACATATACGCGGGCGCTATTTTTGCTACAAGCTAGTCAGTTTGTAAAACGTGTTTACAGAATGGGGCGACCACTCTCGATCTCTGTTTCACTACGGCAGAATCAGTTACATTTTTGTACTGGTTTTATTGCACGCTTTCTATTGCTGCACTTTCTTTCTTTCTTTCTCTGCTATGTGTAGTAGATATTTGGTATTTCATTCTTACACTCCTCTCAGCGATAGTCGTCATGTGTGTGTTTTTACCTGTCTATCCCTCCGGATAGATTAGACAAGGATGACCGACAGAAATCCTTTTGTACCACAAGGGTGCGACTGTTTTCGCACGCAAATGGCCAAGCGAGTTTACTTAGCGCTGATATGGCATATGTGACCGACTAATTATTATCGTGATAAGACACAGCACAGATGGGCCTAACGGGAGTTTGTGTGTGTATAAGGAGCGCCGGTCGAGAATCGACCAGGTGGGATGACAGACACACCTGAGCGGAAATGGTGTAATATTTCCGGGTAGACGTAAGAAGTTATATGTAATCATTGACGAGAACGTTTGAATGTCACGATTGCAGTATATGGGAAACGTGACCTCTGCATTTCGTTCAAAATATTTCCACGTCGGAAATATTTTGAATTTCCCCGCGGGATATGCATGTTTGAAAACGATTGGCTTGTTACTTAGCTTCGTAACAAACACATGCGTGGGAAGACAGGGAATATAACCTGACCATTTTCGCAGTCTTTTTCACTGTGAAAATTTACTGTGCGATCCACGCTTGCCACGACGACACCAGACCTTGCCAAAGTTAGAATTCAGAATTCCTTTTATCAGGCCGGACCTTTTCTCGGAGAATCTTGACGGACTTACAAAAAGAGCCCAGGACATCTCTATCATATTAATAAGGAAACCGAGACTGAGAAAACTGAAAAAAAAAACATGAAGTCATAGAGGGAATTATCTTATTAAAGAAACGACACCCCAGACGCGTGTAAGAGGCCGATTCAAGTCTCTTTTATTCATCTGAGCAAAAAAATATGTGAGCCAGGATTGGCGTAAGTTGTCATTTTACATTACTACCATGTGAACTAACATATATATATATATATATATATATATATATATATATATATATATATATATATATATATATATATATATATATATATATATATATATAATATATATAATATATATATATAACCATGTGAATATTAATATGTGAACATCGCTAGTGGATATCCTAGTTGTTTGAGGCTGGCTACCTGGCGTATATAATGAGGATTTCATGAACCACAACTACCAAGGGCTGGTGATTGCTTTATTGCTAGTTTCGTAAAGAGAACTAAAAGCATAAAGTAATCCCAGGTTCCATATTGAGCAGGGAGGAAAGATGAATACATGATGTACATTCTAATTATAATACTTACAGTTTCAAACTAGTGCAAATGTCGAGGTTAACATATGCACTTTAATATTAATGGAAGTTTCAAACTTTTCAAATCAGTGTAAACATAAATGAAAACATATTCAATTTATATTGTGAACACCTTTCAATCACTGGAAATGTACATGTAAACATATTATATCTGCACTATTAACCTTTTCATTTAAATGTAAGGTAATTGTAAAAGCTATCCAGTTTAAATGTAAAAAAAGTTTTAACCCGAGGGATTAAATTTAATTCTCATCGAGGGTAAATTCTGAGATAAATGGGTGGTAGAATAGAAGAAAGGGGACATAGAAGTATGTGTCGGGAAAAAGCAATACTCAGGAGAGCGTTTCGTTTCTATTCTCTATCATAGTTATATGTGGTACCAGCAGAAAGTACTATCTCTGAAACAAGAAGGGAACAGTGGCCTAAGCTTTAAGACGAGTGGACCAACTTTGTAGACTCTCCTTGACATTTCTGGGAAACGAGCTACACCCGACAACTTTGACCAGCGACGAGCGTGAGCAGTATAAAAAGAACCCATCAGCGGGAGCAGAAACTACTATTGGCTACTAAGTGCAGAATATGCGTTGCCAAAGTGAACTTTTTTTTCATTTTTTTTAATACTATCAATCAATGATGAAACTTTTCTTCTAAACTATTCAATTATTTTCAAACTTAAAACTTAAAGTGATTATTAAATTTTGTTATTTGTAATTTTACTAATTTAAGTTCGATTTAATCATCTTAAATGTACTGCATGTTTGTCTCAGTCAATTTACTACACACACTCTAAACAGAGCTATACCAGGCTAATAAGAATTCCACTGCGTAAATCAGAGGCTGGGGCTTAACGAGATAAATTAATCTTTGCTTAAATCTTCACAAAAGTTGTCGGCAGATTCTAGAATTAACGTGCTCAGCCAAAGCAGCATTGTTTTCGTTTATCTGAATATCTTGTGAAGACTCCCTTTGTGATAGAAGTGTCATTACCCTTCTATCTACATCTCTGCCAAGAGTAATCTTGTGCGAAGGTAGACACTTTTGAAGGTGCATAGTAAATACTCTTTGAGTTTTGGCCACTGTTGGACCACTACTGCAAAGCAGGGGAGGCAATACCGTCATAAAACGAAAAGAAAAAAAATAGTTGGACCAGAAAGTTTCCTGGTTATTTCTCTTAAACTATATCTGAAGCGATGAAACTGAAAATTTTGTATGATACGTGGACCTGCTTTCTGCCAGCCGGTGACCCATGTTTTTTCGACATCTTTGCGGCTTTTTGTCGCTTTTAGTCTGTTTCTTACCCATGTTTTAAGTAAGTGTAACCGTGTGACCAGAAAGATGTAATTTTAGTCGGCGTAATTAATTTTCTATCTGGTCTACGGTGTATATTTGTGCTCATGTTGACATTCTCACCCGGTAATGGGCAATTTAAACGAAACACACCTTTGCCATCCGTGAAGAAGGCAAACGTGTGAGACGCAGAAGATCTAATGGGAGACAGCACATGGTTTTAGATATCTCGGCGCTGTCTAACACCAGAGGAAAACACCTTGTTGAGCACGAAACCCTGAGGTGTGACTCCAGGCAAGAGATATCGTGGGAATGTAACCACCAGTGGGCGGAACTTGAATTGTGGGCGTCTAGGAAGATAATCTTTACTAAGATGTAATCTCATGTCATCCATACTGAGCATAGGACTCCTGATTTGCTCCCTAGAGGGTTGGGTGGAGTTTAGCCTGACATTTTGACGTGGCTATCATGTGGTACAGGAGTGGATATGTAGATTTAAACTAAAAGAGTTGAAGGATTCAGTCAGAGCTGAGAAGTAGCCAGATCGTCTTCTTGTGCAAAAAACGCCCTCGTACGATAACCAAGTGAGGTTTGTTTGAGCTTTTGCATAGTTGCGTTGCGTCTGCGCTAAGAGAACTAACGACATAGAGGTATGCGTGCATATGAGTACATTTTTATAATACTTTAGATTTAGTAATATTAGACGTTTCAGGTTTAGAAGTTAATGCATTTTAGCGTTTGTCTATGTATAGTTTGATAGAAGCTGATTGACGATTTATGTGTTTTTTAAGTGTAATTTCACGTATATCTCATCGCTATTTTCAACCCTGAGACTGTGTGTTAAATGTGTAAAGTACTAAGTGATTTTTATTAGAGGAATTCTAGTGCCGCATTGCGCTATGTACAAGTGTGTACGTATTACCATTATTATTATCTGTGTAGTGTTAAGTAATAGTTATATTGCATTCTTGTGAGCCGTAAGTGTGGTTAATTTTACATCAGTGATTTTTTGTGAGAGGAAGATTAGCGTACCTCTAGCTCTGTGAGCAGCCTATGCCTATTACATTATTTTAGTATAGAGCTGTAAGAATAGAGTATGTGTGTGTGTATATATATGTGGTGAAGTGGGATGTTATAAATATTTATAGAGGACTTAGTGTACTGACTGAGATCAGCTGTGAAGGTATCTATATCTAATAAGAGTAGTGTATTATATATAACCTTGCTTGCTGCCACATATGTATACCTCAGTCAGAATTATTCTGGAATAGTGTGATGACTACGTTGTATGTCTAGGGTATGTGTATGATGAAGTGTAAGTCATAACAACAACAGACAGATAAACAATTTAATTTATTCCACCACACTTGACAACACTGTGACACTCACATACATATAACACTCTAAAGGATATCTTAAAGGAGTCACTGATAACTTTTCAAATAACAATATGTATTCATTGCTGTTATGAATGAATATGTGTCCTGATTCAAATACAAAGGGAACCAGGAATCACAATCAATTTTACTTACAAGTTATATGTACAGAATTTATCAATAAGAATATTGTAATGACATATATTATTAAAAGTATCCTATGTGTGTCAGTTGTGTAGTAGTAATATGAGGTAATACTGGTTTTGTTTTGTTCAAGCTCTGTTGGTATTTGTCATCATGACTTCAATAGTTTGTCTTTATTGGGACTAGTATTGGAGATGTTCTCAGTTCCTGATATTAAAACAATTTAATTCCCCTCTTAATGTTATTTTTACAAGGTCATTTTAAGCTGGGGGTACATAATTTTGAGCTCAGCTGGCCACATCAGCTTATCTTGCGTGATGGCGGCAGGAAAAGACTCCTCTGCTCGATTCTCCCCTGGGCTCTGGAGACACCTCACTGATAGCTAAATGGACCAAGGAGTATGCTGTCCGACTCTGGATTCAGCAAAGCTCTGACCAGGTGCTGCTCAATACCATCAAGACCACGGTCCCTGAAAACAAGAAGGATGTACCTTCTACTTCATAACTAATTTATACTCTCTTTTATTACACTGAGCACAATACATCACAAACATTGAGTTCAGAGCGTTAGGCCAACTGTCAGCTTCATCTGAAATACTTTATACCAGTATTAACCTCCTTAATGGTTACTACGCCTCTGCACTTCCAGCATTATTTCTGTCTAATCAATAATCTAGGTGTCAGTGTACTGTTTGGCCATTCCATGCAGTTTTACTTTCCTCCGACACATTCTGTTCAGGCTGGAGCATTATAGGCTTTACATCATGTTTGCTACTGAACTACACATATATACAGGCATAAATTAACAATTCACATTCAATTTTCATTAAAAGATACTGAATGTTTCAAGCTTACCACAATTCATGGAAACAAACACAGATACGTTGATTAGCAATGAATTCTGGCACAACTACTGGCACAAATTCCCATCTGCTTATGTTCCAGGCTTTTATTTAGCAAAAATATGAGCTGGCTTCAACGCACTGTTGCTTTATCAAGCTTATTTGACTAGTGGTCTCGAACTAACGCTCCTAAGTGAGTATATCAGCGAGTCTGGCCAATGGAGCCACGTTTCGACAAGTGTTTGAAAAAATTTTAACTTCCTACGTCTCCCCTAACAACCAAAGATAGTATTTTATAGTCCGACTAATCGGGTTTAGCCTTACATATCATTCCAGCCAATCAGTTCAAATGTAACTTGTGGCCCATTTCCCGTACAATGGTGGTGTAAAAAAATCTACCACTGAGCGATTCTGATTTTGGGTGTTGTCTGACAGCACCATCATTTTATTTTGGCTATAACTTGTTAATTCCTAGACTATTTGCATAACGTTGTACATATTCTTTGTCAGCAAACCCTAAGGAACCCAAATATATATATATTTAATAGAGCTAAGTGGCTGCGTTCAAAATATGCAATTTCTTCTACCTCCTGTTTCGAAGATGTGCTGTCTGGGTACTGTAATGTTTTCAAACGTAAACCCATATAATGTTATCTTTTCTAATAAGCGTTTCCCAGGTTTTTTTTAAAACCTAACTCTGGGAAGGGTAGTGAATTTATCACTGTCCGTCTGAAAAAGTTAGTGCATGTGGCCTTACACGCGTGATAGTAGTAATTGTGTATCGCGCGACGCGTGTTTTGTGTTGCACGTGTTCGGCTTTATGCCTCTCCCTTCTCTCTATCCTTTAGTCCATCTGTCTTTAGTTACGCCGTGTATAAAATGGAATGAATGAAATATTTAAATTAGGTCATTGATCAGCTTGGTATCTCAATGTTTTTCCAAGAAATACAGCACACGTTTCATTGAAGAAAGCGGGTAATAATATAGTAGGCTTTTACTATCAATATATATATATATCTGCATGTTCTTTAGAGCAACTAGGCCTCTAAGATACTGATCAAATGATGTCATTTAGACCAGTGCGCTGTGTATAATATTTCATCATAGATAGTAGTGCTTCAACCTTTAGCACGCTGCATTCTTTTCCCGAAAACTTGCCCTGCAGCTGCATTCTTTTTCAAAACTCCCCGTTTTTATAGTGGGCGACTTGTAATGTCTATAGTTTTTGTGTTTCTTGGTCAATTGCTATCATTTTTGGAATTTTTATAAATAAATGAATGGTGAATCTGATGATATAAAATTTGTTTGTGTACATGTTAGATGTGACAGGAAGAGAGGAAAGGAAAGATGAAAAAAACGATTTAAAAATTTAAAAAAAAAAAAAAAAAAATTTTAATTTTTAAATTAAAAAAAAAATAATAAAATAACCAACAAACGAAGTGTCCATATCTCAATTATCTCTTGCATCTCAATGAAAGTCATTTGACCAATACAAATCAAATGACGATCTTTTCGTTACACCCATCATCAGTAGCAAAGCAAAAACGCCCATGTCAGCAGTGACATTCGGCCGTAACCCTAAACCTTTCCGATATTCCTAGTTCTAACCCCTAAAATTATACATACTAGCAATGCCATTCTACTTTCGTTTCCATCTCAGCCATCAAACATATTCTGAGAACCGATATCAGCGCTTATAAAGACAAAAATCTCATCCCCACCGCATGGCGTCAGAATCCAATAAAATTAGAGCGAAAATGGCCGCGTGTTCGATGCCGATTCATTTCGATTTAAAAAATTTACAAAAAATAAACGCGGATACACCCATCACTTTTTTAAGATCGGAAACGGAAGCTAACTCTCTTGCAAATAACATTACAACTTAACATCCGGGGCTGAAATCACGTGTACACAAGTCCTCATGCTAGAAACGGTGATAGCCGCAAGGCGCCACATTGCGCCTCCAGCATGGAGAACATAGGTTACATTCGGTGCAATGTGGCGCCCGCAGCGTGCTAAAAGTTTTCTCTCGCGTGATGATGTAGTTAGTATTTAGTAGGAGTATAAAGGCATTATTGTTGACTGAGATATGTTTATTGTATGATTACACATATACGCATACCTGCATGAACACACACACAAACACACACACATGGTCATTTAAGTGCATGTACTTGCATATTTTCACACATATGTATGTATTATAACGTAGATGATGTTTGTCCTTTAGTACGATGCTAGTTTATTTTGTTTCATTTTATTTCAGAGAGTCCAGCAGCCTGTGCTGGGTTATATGGTGTTACATAGAGAATACCTAAATATCTAGGTTATACGGTGTTGCTTAGGAATTGCCTTCAAAGTAAACTTGTGGACAACATTGTTTTCTGTATGATTCATATGCTACCTAATAGGGTTTCAATAATAAAAGTGGGACCCCTGTCATCAAGAGAGTTTTTCTGTGACTGCGGAACGTGTGTGAAAGTAGGCCAGAGAGAGTGACGACAACATTACACACAAATTCTTATTCTCCTTCACACATCGTCTTCGCACTGTCACATAAGTGAAATAATGGTAATTAACGGGCATAAAGGATGACACCAGACAACTGAAAAGACAATATAAGCGATAGGCTTATCGGGAATCGAACATAGGACCAACCAAACGGCGCCATCGCCTTGTTGTGAAAGTAAATCGTGAAAGGACGCTCAGCCAATTTTGCACCACAAAAAAGTGCATCATTGGCTGAGGTCATTCTTGCGACACCCACACAACTATGGTATATAGGACCCGTGGACGACCTAGACAATTTTTAACGACGCAATAACTAATATAGCTTTCCTATTAGCGCCCTTTCGCGATTTTCTTTCACAGCCAGTCGATGGCGCCGTTTGGTTGGCCATAGGTTCGATTCTCAGTAAGCCTATCACTTATATTTTCTTTTCTGTTGTCTAGTGTCATCCTTTATGTCCAACGAGTATCTGTTAATTACCTTTATTTATTTATTGTACTTATTTATTTAATGTTCACAGGACTCAAGGTTTCCTTCATTATTTATTTACCCGTGTTTTGCAGACCGTCCCTTTTTAGCTATTACCCTATTGAGTTATGGTTCATGGTTATGTGAAAAGCATGTTTTTGTGCGTTCTTAATACGCCATACTTCAGCTATCATTTTTTTTTTAAATTCCTCGATAACATTATTAATCAAAGTTAGCAGCCAAGCGTCAGTTTATTCAGAGCCGCGATAATTAATTACAAGAATTAGAAAAAAGATTTCACAATTAGCAACGGAATTCTTTACAAATGCACTTTTGATCTTGCGTGCAGCACGCAATAGGTATTATAATACGATAAACGCAGTAGGTATTTTAAAAAAACTTTCGAGTATTCAACGTATTTTCATTTTTGTATTATGCGAATGAGTTTATCGAGATCGGATCTTTCGGTTCTTGCTTCCCTATATATTCAATAATTTAAGATCAAAACACACTGCAAAAGTTTGATAAATCAGATAAGCACAGATATGACAAGTTATGTACATTATTATCTATGGATGATCAATAAGAATTAAATTTATTCCCATGATCAAAGCGTTAGTTATACTAGAAAGACAGTTCATCGATACACGTAATCGCTATGATAGCTAGCCTAAAAGTCATGAAAAATCGGTGCCCTTAGTTAAACTCAGCACAGCTGCAGTAATCTAACATATTTAACGTACCACATTGCATCTTTTTAAATCGGCTTGCAAAATTTGTCAATGTCATAAGTGCGGACAATTATTTGCAACACATATTTACTAGTAGGGAACTATTAGTCGCTAACAGGTGTTGGCTTCTATTAAAATAGAACGCGCGACATAGTCAGCGTGCTGATTCTAGTGCGCTTATTGTCAGATTTTCGTCAATCATTGGTAAAAAAAAGTGTTAAATGTCAAGTTCAGCTGTTCATTAAGGAACTGCAATGCTGAAATCAGAATAATGCCGACCTGGATGACCTAAGAGTAACACTCAACAAACTATGTCAGCAGTTCAAATAGAGTTGTGATACAGTGAATCCCACCTCACTGCAACATCCCGGGAAATGAAGAGGCTGACAGATTGGCAAAGGACGGTGGAATGCTGCCTCCACTTGTCACAAGCATAACTTATGAAGAGGCCAAGAGTTTTATCAACAGTAGATATAGGAGCAAGTGGAAAGTAGAGCATCGATGCCATCAAATAAAAGTATGGATATTACCAGTTCAGCAGACGTGAACAAGTAGTAATCTTCGGACTTCGCACAGGCCACATAAGATTGGCATACCATCTATTCAACAAGCTGAAGATAGGAACTACTGATGAGTGTAATGTGGCGCCGATAAAAGGACTACCGATCATCTACTTTAAAGGTGCCCAACATATGAGGAACAGAGAAAGCGCACATGGCCATCACCAATACCATTCCTGAAAAACGCCTACGGAGATGCCAACAGTCTCAAGGTGACCACTGCTTTGTTTGAACATATTCAAGTCGACGCCTGAAAGTGAACGAAGAAGAAGTAGTTGTTCATTACTGCAATTAAGGATTCATGATTACCAGCAAGAAAACAGTAACAATAGTTATGGCCAAGCAAAGTACCCCACCTAAATGCAGAATGCAACAACACTTAAAATAAAAACGCAATTTCTAATACTTAGGCAAAACGGTTACATCAGATGAAAAAATGCATCACCAAGATTAAATTAATAACATAATATTACACGTGAAGTTGGCATTCAATACACTGAGGACCATCCTATGTCCCTTGTCACTAAACACAAGAAAAGATGTTCTGATGTGTTACACTGAACCATAATTATTGTAATAAAGTGAATCCTGGACAATGAGCAAAATAAATGCAGAAAGCATTGGCGGCAACTGAGATGTGGTTTCGCAGAAGAATTTAAACAATCCCATGAACAACAATGAAGAATGCTTGAAAAGATCTAATGAACAACGAATTATTATAACAAATATATGTAGAATATAATCAACCTCCTCTGGATGTGTGATGAGAAGAGACACTGGAAAACATCAAGACAACGTGTCGAAGAAAACAAAGAAATACAGGAAGAGAGACAGAAAAGGTAATGGATAGTCTGGCGCCATGGCATCGGAAAAGATGAACAACAGAGCAGATAAACAGCATTTTTTTTTAAAATCGAGATCTGCGGAGGGGACATGACAGACTACACCTCGAAACAGAGGACCTGACGTGCATCTGAAAAGTGAATCGACTGAGGATAGTTCTTCTATAACAACGATAAATATTTGTGGAATTCTGATGCGATTGTAAAATTACGCTAGTACTTCTGTTATTTTCTGATAATTCACAGCGGACCGGTGGTCACTGGTCTCACGGACCGATACTGACCCGTTGACCACAACTTTAAACCACGAGTGGCATTGATTTATGGTATACTTTGATATGCATTAACGTACATTGGGGGGGGGGGGGGGGGGGGGGGAGAGAGAGAGAGAGAGAGAGAAGAAGAAGAGAGAAGAGAGAAATGAGTTGCACATGTGACCATTTTGTTGCCTAGTCACAAATTAGTATGAACACTGCCTGCCAGTAACATACCTTGTAAATGATATGTCATTTACTATTAAGCACTGTAAAGCGAATACTACTAATTATTTATCAACAACGTGCTTAGAAGAAATTTGTTTGCGTACAGTCACAAAGTAGAATGAACACTGCCTGCCAGTGGCATGAATGGCTGGCTTGTCGTTTACTATTAAGCACTGTAAAGCGAATATAGCAATTATTTATAATTTAAAAAAAACGTGCTAAACAGCTGGTCTCGCAACAGTGGTTCAGAATTTTAATGCTGAAAACTGGAACATCACGGTCTACTTTCACAGAATGACGTCAGTATTCATCCACTCGTATGGACACAGTATCGTATATCACATAAACGTCTACGTGAAAATTCACTTCTAGTCACTACAGGAAATTCACGACATCTGACACTTCTTACTATCCGTGCTGTTGGCACAAGTTCTCCAAAGTCACGAACTTTCTGGAGATTATGGAGACAATGGTCAAAGAGCGATGTAATCCAATCATTGCCACTAGCTTAGCTGTCAGTAGACTGTACTGCCGCTATCAATTAAGCTTAGGCTCTCGAAAAATATTTGCAAAAACCCTCCAGTAAACAGCACGGGGCATAAAAAAACATGTTCATTTAATTCTACGTAATGTTGCAAAGTTCTCCTAATTCACGAATTTCCTGGCGATCATAGAGACAATGGATGCGGCTAAACAGATCAAGGAGCTATGTAATCCAATCATTGCCAATAGCTAACTGCCAGTGGACTATACTGCCGCTATTAATTAAGCTTCCGTTCTAGAAAACAAATTGCAAACATTCTCCAGCCAACAGCACGGGGCATAAGACAAGGGCCAGCTCATTCAGTTATACGTCCTGCAAGGTCTATTGCGTCTGCTCAGCCGTGACAGCGGCAGACGACAACCCTCGATAAACCACCAGAGTAAAGTGATGGTTAAGACAAGTCGACTATATGTCATTGTCACAAGCCAGGACTGTCAAAACTTCCTCCCTACTTGCCAGCTCTAAATTAATGTCCTCCCCTCTCTCTCTATCTCTGTATCTCTCTCTCTGTCGCTCTCTCTCTCTCACACACATAAACACACAACAGTAGCAAAAGGCCACCATGGGGCAAGTAGCAGCACTGACAAACAAATTCAACTTGTTAACCAATTATTTTAGTTTAGTTGAAGTCAAGCACCACTCTTTCTTCTTCTTCTGCTCCTTTTTTTAAAGAGGAAAACAATGTGTATGACTGTTTACTGCATACGCTTATACCACCAGCTCTGAGCATTGTAGTTCAGTTTAAAAGATTCAACAATACAGAAAAATATCACATGGGGAAATCTTATACGGTGACAGTAATCTTACTGTAATAGATTATTTTCATACAGCAATCAATTCATATTTGTTTACTATCTTGCTGTATTATATCCTATGTCAAAGCGCGAAGTGACAGTTTTCGCGTACAGTAGTTGATTTGTGAACTGTAGACGGGCTGACTGTTGCGTCCGATTGACATCGTGGTTAGAGCGCAAGTCTCTCGCGGCAAAGGTGCTGGATTCGACTCATGGTATTGACACGCTCCAGTCTACCCAGCTGTAATTGGATACCTGACTCTGCTCTTGAGGAAAAGGCAGCGAGGAAAAGGCAGCGAGGAAAAGGCACCCCACCTCTCGATGCTGGGACTAGTATAGTGAAGTCTCTAACACTTAATTACCCTACGGCTGTATCTGCTATGGTACTATCTTTACCTTTAGACCGGAATGAGGTGGAGGAGGTGAGAATTTTAGAGCCGGCGTTGATGGGCAGAGCGCACACAGTATGTGAGAAGAACATCAGGGCTGCACAGACTGACAAAGTGTAGACAATATATGAGGAAGAACATTACATAAGGCATATGTGACAATATGTAGAAAACAGGTGGCCGGAACATCATATGAGAAATAGATGGGCAGACCAGACATTATGTGAGAAGAATATCTGAACTCTATAGATGAGTAGTGTACACAATATTTGAGAAGAACATTACAGGCTGTTAAGATGAGTAGAGTATACACACTATGTGAGAAGAACATCGCAGACTGTAAAGATGAGCTTCTACACAATATGTGAGAAAAACATCGCAGGCTGTAAAGATGAGCAGTCTACACAATATGTGTATAAAGTGCATCTCTGTAGGGAGAGCAAGTAGAATTATTTATGAAAAATATCCAACTTAGTCCAAAGAGGAAACAATCCTGCAAAAATACACAAACTAGCATCAAAATCTCCCAGGGTCTTAGTAATTTAATGTGGCGTGATATATAAGACACATCACCACCACAATAGTATATGTATGTATGCCGTTATCTGGGCTATTCACGCTGCACTATACATTTGAACAACATTTACATTCGAAATAAAGCTATAGTCCGTTCGGAAATTCGTGCCCACAGAAAGTGTCAATTTTCTCCAAAACTGTTTGTTGTATGGACATGAATTTTTGCATACAGTCTTAGATTTTCCATGCAGTTATTAATATATTTTTTGCTCTTACAAAACTCATGTCATGTTCGAATGTTCTTCTTTACGTTATATAAAAAAACTATTACCGTTGTCTGGGTTAATTTTTAGTAGTTTTACAGGAAAGTTACAAGATCCGCTCAAAAATATTTTTTGTTTGTTTGAATTAGTGTTGTGACTACATGTCCGCACTAGTGCGCACCTATTGTACACAGTGGCGAGTAACTAATTCAAACCAAAAAAAATATTTTGAACGGATCTTGTACCTTTCCTGTAAAACTACTAAAAATTAACCCAGACAACAGAAAGAGTTTTTTATATAACGTAAAGAAGAAAATTCGAACATGACATGAGTTTTGTAAGGGCAAAAAATATATTAATAACTGCATGGAAAATCTAAGAATGCATGCAAAAATTCATGTCCATACAACAAACAGTTTTGGAGAAAATTGACGCTTTCTGTGGGCACGAATTTCCGAACGGATTATAGTTAGTTTTCCAACCAGCTTGATCAGCAAAAATATTTCTGATACATTCTAAAATTCTTCGACTACTTTTTATCTTTCTTTTGTCAATAAACTAAACCAACTCTTCTGTTGTGTATGGCTTCTCCTGATATTATTTCCTGCATATGAGTTTATTGCTACGGTACCAATCTATCTCATTTCGCTTTCTTCTTGTCTTAATTCTCAGTTCATTTTTACAAGTTCTCGCTTTTTATCATATTCCATTCTTCTAACATTTCATCATCATCATTTTCCTTTGCGCTCCCGATGGAGCATGGAGCTACCATTTCACTAAGTGCACAGCACTAAGGAGTCACGTGCTCCTGCAGCGGTGGGATCTATAGCAATAGGTTTTACATGAAGTTGCCACCCCCAAGCACAATATCATATTAGTGGTCTTGTACGACGTGCCAGATGGTGCAGTAGTCCTATTATCTGTGACTTCAAATGCCCCCGGGAACTACATTCCATGCAGCTTGTGTAAAATTAATTGGACTGCCAACAGTAGCCGGTCTACGGTCTGGTATCACCTCACCGAGTGATAACTTCCCACTGACATACTCCTTAACCTCGTTCATCAATAGTCAAGATAAGTGCCGATATATTTTTTCTTGCGGGTTACCGGAGGTCATTCTATATGTTGCTCTGTCAATCTGTTTATGGACTCCACTAATCTTTGGAACAGCTACTAGCAGGGTAGTGTGCTTTGGCGCATCCTCTTATCTGAAAGTCACTTCACTTTAAGCATGGCGATGCTCTTTGAAGAGACTGCAATATTACTCGCTATACCACCAAACTTTCTAGGACTACCACCAGCTAGTTTACCACTTTTTGGTAAGCCATTATTCGCAGCTTTTAATTTCGCAAGGCTGGAGGCAAAAACAAAAATTAGAAGGGTCACTATAAGAGGGTTGTTATCCGCTGATGACGCTGCAGTCGTCACTCAAAGCCAACAGGAGCTTCATAGCTTGATGAATCGCTTTACCCAAGCATGCAAGGACTTTGGCCTCACAATAAATCTAAGGAAAACAAATGTGCTGAGTCTGGATGTTGCTGCTGCACCAGTTATCACTATGGATAACTACGAATAGGCAGCGGTGCACCGCTTCAAATGATCAGTGTGAAGGTATCTGAAGTGTAAGTCACAACAACAGACAGATAAACAACTTAATTTAATCCACTACTCTTGACAACACTGTGACACTCACATACATATAACACTCTACAAAGATATCTTAAAAGAGTCACTGATGAACTTTCAAATAACAATATGTATTCATTACTGGCATGAATGAATATGTGTCCTGATTCAACTACAAGGGAACCAGGAATCACAATCAATTTAAATTACAAGTTATGTACAGAATGTATTTAATATGAATATTGTAGTGACATATATTTTTACAAATGTTCTATGTGTGTCAGTTGTGTAGTAGTAAAATGAGGTAATACTGGTTTTGTTTTGTTCAAGCTCTGTTGGTATTTGTCATCATGACTTCAATAGTTTGTCTTTAGGGACTATTATTGGAGATGTTCACAGTTCCTGATTTTAAGACAAGTAAATGCCCCTCTGAATAGTATTTTTATAAAGTTATTTCAAGATGAGGGGGCATAATGTTGAGCTCAGCTGGCCAACTCTGCTTATCTTGAGTGATGGCGGCAGGAAAGGACTCCTCTGCTCGAATTCTCCTCTGGGCTCAGGAGACACCTCACTGATAGCTAAAAAGACCAAGGAGTATGCTGTCCGACTCTGGATTCAGCAAATCTCTGACCAGATGCTGCTCAGTACCATCAAGACCACTGTCCCTGAAATCAAGAAGGATGTACCTTCTACTTCATAACTAATTTATATTCTCTTTTACACTGATCACAATACAGCACAAACATTGCGTTCAGAGCGTTAGGCCAACAGTCAGCTTCATTTGAAATACTTTATTCCAGTATTACCCTTCTTAATGGTTACTACGCCTCTGCACTTCCAGCATTATTTCTTTCTAGTCAATCATCCAGGTGTCAGTGTACTATTTGGCCATTCCATGCCGTTTTACTTCTCTCCGACACCCTCTGTTCAGGCTGGAGCATTTTAGGCTTTACCTCACGTTTGCCACTGAACTACACATATATATACAGGCATAAATCAACAATTCACATTCAATTTTCATTAAAAGATATTAAATGGTTCAAGCTTACCACAATTCATGGAATAAACACAGATACGTTGATTAGCAATGAATTCTGGCACAAACTGGCACAAATTCCGTTCTGCCTATGTTCCAGGCTTTTATTTTAGCAAAAATGTGAGCTGGCTTCAACGTACTGATGCTTTATCAAGCTTATTTAAACAAGTGGTTTCGAACTAACGCTCCCAAGTGTGTATATCAGCGAGTCTGACCAATGAGCCACGTTTCGACAAGTGTTTGAAAAAATGTTATCTTTTCCCGTCTCCCCTAACAACCAAGATAGTATTTATAGCCCGACCAATCGTGGTTAGGCTTTCATTTGTTGCGCTCCAATCAATTTGGAGTTTACATGGTAGGCTATTTCTGTAACGTAATTTTTTTCAAACACGTTATAAAAAATTTTATGAGCAGAAATGATTTTATGCTGTCAGGCACCCCCAATATTTTATTTTGGGTATAATTTATTAATTCCTGGACTATTTGCGTAACGTTTTACATATTATTTGTCAGCAAGCCCTAAGGAACCCAAAAATACTAATTTAAAGGAGCTACGTGGCTGCGTTCAAAATATGCAATTTCTTCTATCTCCTGTTTAGAAGATGTGCTGTCTGGGTACTGTTATGTGTTCAAACGTAAACCCATATAATGTTGTCTTTTCTAATAAGAGTCTGTTATGATTTATAAACCTAACTCTGGGAAAGGGTAGTGTATTTTATCACTGTCCGTCTGAAAAAAAAATTAGTGCATGTAGACTTACACGCGTGATGGTAGTAATTGTGTATCGCGCGAAGCGGGTTTAGTGTTCTGCTTTCTGCCTCTCCCTTCTCTTTTTATCCCTTTTGTCCATCTGTTCGTTCGTTTTGGTAACGCAGTATAATTAATGTTAGGGTTAATTTAGGTCATTACGCAGTACGTCTCAATGCTTTTCCAAGAAATACAGCACACGTTTCATTGAAGAAGGCGGGTAATAATACAGTAAGCTTTACTATCAACGTGAAAGCGTTACAATTTGCAGACGAAGCAGAAAACAAGGGGGATTTCGAGTACATTCTTTGTGACAGCACTGTCATTTTACCATTGCTCTTCTCTTTATTAATTTTATTTGTTAGGCTTTATATTTACCTAATAATTTATATATGTGGATTAGAATATTTCATGACACTCCCCTCTTAAAACAGACATTATATGTCAGTCCTTTATTCTATATACACATAGAGAAATTTATTATTATTTCTGGGGTTTACGGTGATTCTCATCACACGGATGGCGGCTTAAAAAATCCGCTCCCAGATTGGTTTTTCCAGATATATATTCAATGCTAAAATTATATGGAGCCAGAAGCAAAGACCATCGGAGTAACCTAGAGTTCTCATGCTTAGCCTGTGCTAAAAACGATAAAGGTTTGTGGTCAGTTTGCAACTTAAATGCCTTCCCATATAGATAAATATTGAATTTCTTTATTGCCCATATTACTGCAAGACATTCTTTTTCGCTAGTTGAGTAGTTGATTTCAGCTTTATTCAACTTTCTGCTAGCATATGCCACTGGGCTTAATTCCCCATCCAATGCATCTGATTTCTGTAGTAAAGTTGCACCTAGCCCAATATTACTTGCATCCGTCCTTACTATGAATTCTTGACTTAAGTCAGGTAATTTCAAAATGGGTTTACTTGTGAGCTTTTCCTTCAATTCTTGGTAAGTCATTTCACATTGTGGTGTCCATGTAATGCGATCTGGAAGTCCTTTACGTGTCAATTCCGTTAAAGGTGCACATATGGAATTAAAGTTTTTGATATACTTCTGGTAGAAACCACATAATGAGACAAAGGATCTCACGTCCTTCTTGGTTTGTGGTCTCGGGGCTTTCTGTAGTTTCTCTAAATTCTTTGGGTCAGGGGTCATGTTTCCCTGATAAACTGTGTGTCCCAAAAATTCCAATTCTTTACATCCAACGCAACATTTGGTTGGTCGGGCTGTTAAATTTGCCTCCCTAAGTCGATCAAACAGCATGTTCAGAGAGTCAATGTGTTCCTCAAATGTTTCTGTTGCTATAAGGATATCATCCATAAAATTTGTTATACAGGGATTATTCAGAGGATCCAATAATTTTCTCATCATTCTAGAGAAGACACTAGGCGCATTCTTCAATCCAAATGGCAATCTATTAAACTCATAGTGTCCTTCTGAGGTACTAAAAGCTAGGTATGGTCTAACCTCAGGCTTTACTGGAATCTGATAGTATCCTTTACTCAGATCCACTTTTGAGAAATATTTAGCTTTATTTAGTCTGGCAAACAGCTGATTTGTATCCGGCAATGGATCCACCTGTCCTTCTGTAATAGCATTCAGTCTCCTGTAATCTATACAGAGTCTATGTTCTCCAGAGGGCTTCCTTAAAAGTACAACACCGGAACTATACGAAGACTCACTGTGCGAAATAATTCCTTCCTTCAATAGATAGTCTATCTCTTCCTTCAAAGCTTTTTCCTTAGCAAACGGAATCGAATATGGTTTCATACAGACAGGTGTGGAGTCTATTAATTTCATATCATATTCCAATAGGTTTGTATGCCCTGGTCGGTCTGTTAACACCTCTGCATGATTATTTAGAACCTGTTGCACTCTCTCTTTCTGAGTTTTCGTTAAATGTGTACTGATTTTCACCTGTGCTGCTGTCTCACAGGGGTGTAATGGATATTCAAATGATGAAAGTGGTTCCTTTTTCATCTCCATGGCGATGGACAAGGTCAACAAGTGTGTCTCTTCCTGATGTTCTCTTTCCAAATATTTCTTCAGGAGATTCAATGATAGATTTTTTCTTTCCCCTTCTTATCTATCTTATAATTTGTTCTAGACACCTTCTCTAGAACTGTATATGGACCCTGCCATCCAATTTGTAACTTATTCTGACTCCCGGGCAAAAGAAGCAGTACCTTCTCTCCCACAGCCAAATTTCTGTCTTTCGCCTTCCTGTTATAATAGGCAGCATGTTTCTTCCTGGCTTGTTTCAAATTTTCATTGGCAAGTTTCCAGCCAGTTTTCAACCGAGTGGTCAGCTCATTCACATATTGGTATGAAGATGTAATGTTTTCCTCTGCCTTTTCATCAGTCCACGTTCTTAACAAAGCTACATATGGACCTTTAATTGTGTGGACCTATTTGTCCATGCACCGGTATGGTCTCTTCCACTCGAAGCTTTATAGTGATGATTTTTCCTCCCAGAATTATCATTCACAAAACGACCGCTACCAATTTTTCTTTTGGGGCTTTCTCCCCACTTAAAATTCTTGATGAGAGATTTCCTCTCTACATCCTCTTCCTCCAGTTTGTTTAAGTCCGATTGAGGGATTGTCGGCTTATCCTGGGGTAAGACATCTTTTTGCACTCTCCGCATAGTGGCCATTGTAAAACAGTTAAGTGAAGCTTGTCCGTGAAAAGGGGCTTCCATTCCATTTGGTCCACTTTATCAAATTATTTTTCCTTTTATTGTCAGGCCTAATTTTGCCCCGTGGCGTGTCCAGGTCCTGATCCATGTTCCCACTTGTGGGTGTTCCCTCATGTGCTATGCTACACCTTTCTACAAAATTCTCAATGTCCCATCTTGCTTTGGGCCAATAATAATTGTGAGCCACCTTTTGAATGATGGTACCTATCTTCTCATGGTCCCCATCTGGTTTCACATGTAGGCTCCTTATTAATTCTGTCCTGTATCTTTTTGGAAGAACCAGCTGTCCGTGACCATGGGATCTAGTTCCAGTCTTCCTATACATCAACTTGTTTTTCATGTAAAAATCTCCCTTGCCTGGAGTTGTATGACAAGTTGACAATTTTCTGAAACAAGGCTTGAGTGTTTTATCCCCAGCCTGTGCCTTCCTCATCTCTTCTGGAGTGGTATCTAACATAATATCCTCCTCCTGTCTTGAGGTCGACCTGACCTGAAGGGTTGCCATATACACAGGTTTCCTTCTGCAACGGTCAGTGTCATGATTGTCCATCTGACAATTCTTACACCACCTTTTTCCTTGGTTGAAAGATTTTCTTTCATCATATTTCCTTTCATCGAATTGTGGGAAATTATTTTTATTGTCATACCGTGGCCTATCAAATTGGTGCTTACCTTTATTTTGATCCTTAGGATCAAATTTATTAAAGTTCTGTGGTGCCCTAAAGTTTTCCACCTGTTTCTTTTTATTACCTGTTACCTCTGCTTGAGCTGCTTGATACCTTTCAGCAACATTTAGCAACTCACCCAGCCTCTCTGCACCTTGTTCCATGAGAAACTTTCTCAGGTCTGGAGCCATGGACTCTCTTAGTTGCTCTATAAGGACCATTTCCTTAAGATCTTGGGTTTTCCCCAGAGAAGTCCATTTCTCCAAGTATGTCTCTATTCGTGCAGAGAAATGGTGATAGGTTTCACCTGACAGTAGTTTAGCATTCCTAAATTTTTTCCTGTAAAACTCTGCATTCTTTTCATACCTTAACAAAAGAGGCTGCTTTAGCATGTCATAATTTTCCTGATCACCTCTGCTCATTTTTGCAAAAACTTCATAAGCTGCCCCACGAAGTCCCTGAGATAACTTTAAGCTCCACCTTTCTCTCTCTAACCCATACGTGGTAGCTAATAGTTCGTACCTATTTATATAGCTCTCAATATCATCGTCTTTCTCAACAAAATGATCTAAATGAAAATTCATAGCTGAGATTGAGGCTCCTTGAGTAACCGTAGCATCAGAGGCAAAGGGACTGGCACCATTTTCAGGAGCATGGCCTTGAAACTCAAACTCCCTTAGTCGTAACTATGTTCCCTTTGTAATCTCTTCTCCTCCTTTTCTGCTTCCCTTTTGCAGCTAATTTCTTCTTTCTTTCTGCAGCTAATTTCTTCTCTTCTCTTTCTGCAGCTAATTTCTTTCTCTTCAGCCTGCTTCTTTTCTGCTTTCCAATCTTTGTCTTCTTTTCTGCTCCAACCTTCCTTCTTAGCCTCGGCCTCAATCTGCAACCTCTTAGTCTCAGCCTCAGCTTCAAATTGTAACTTCTTAATTTCCCTTTCAGCCTCTAACTTTCTTTCGGCTTCAAACCTTCTTTCTTCGCGTTCAATAAATTTGTCACATTCCGTTGTGACATAGGCAACCATAACTTGCCCATCTAATCCTAACTCTTTTGCAGTCTGAACCGCAGCAGATCGAAATTTGGCCAGGTCCGCCATTGTCTATTATGTAAATTTATACAATGTCTAACCAACAATTCAATCTCTAATGGACAACACAGGCACCGTGAGCTCAACCTTATTTAATTCCACCCAAGGATACCTTTTAATTCTTATATTCCCTGAAGTGAATTACCCCCAATATTTTTAATAGTTAAAGATTCAAAATCCCAAGAGCGAGACCCCAATATATGTGGTGAAGTGGGATGTTATAAATATTTATAGGGGACTTAGTGTACTGACTGAGATCAGCTGTGAAGGTATCTATATCTATTAAGAGTGGTGTATTATAGATAACCTTACTTGCTACCACATATCTATATATCTCAGTCAGAATTATTCTGGAATAGTGTGATGCTACGTTATGTGTCTAGGGTATGTGTATGGTGAAGTGTAAGTCACAACAACAGACAGATAAACAATTTAATTTAATCCACTACTCTTGACAACACTGTGACACTCACATACATATAACACTCTACAAAGATATCTTAAAAGAGTCACTGATAAACTTTCAAATAACAATATGTATTCATTACTGGCATGAATGAATATGTGTCCTGATTCAACTACAAGGGAACCAGGAATCACAATCAATTTAAATTACAAGTTATGTACAGAATGTATTTAATATGAATATTGTAGTGACATATTATTTATTACAAAATGTTCTATGTGTGTCAGTTGTGTAGTAGTAAAATGAGGTAATACTGGTTTTGTTTTGTTCAAGCTCTGTTGGTATTTGTCATCATGACTTCAATAGTTTGTCTTTAGGGGACTATTATTGGAGATGTTCACAGTTCCTGATTTTAAGACAAGTAAATTCCCCTCTGAATGGTATTTTTATAAAGTTATTTCAAGATGAGGGGACATAATGTTGAGCTCAGCTGGCCAACTCTGCTTATCTTGAGTGATGGCGGCAGGAAAGGACTCCTCTGCTCGAATTCTCTTCTGGGCTCTGGAGACACCTCACTGATAGCTAAAAAGACCAAGGAGTATGCTGTCCGACTCTGGATTCAGCAAATCTCTGACCAGGTGCTGCTCAGTACCATCAAGACCACTGTCCCTGAAATCAAGAAGGATGTACCTTCTATTTCATAACTAATTTATATTCTCTTTTACACTGATCACAATACAGCACAAACATTGCGTTCAGAGCGTTAGGCCAACAGTCAGCTTCATTTGAAATACTTTATTCCAGTATTACCCTTCTTAATGGTTACTACGCCTCTGCACTTCCAGCATTATTTCTTTCTAGTCAATCATCCAGGTGTCAGTGTACTATTTGGCCATTCCATGCCGTTTTACTTCTCTCCGACACCCTCTGTTCAGGCTGGAGCATTATAGGCTTTACCTCACGTTTGCCACTGAACTACACATATATATACAGGCATAAATCAACAATTCACATTCAATTTTTCATTAAAGATACTGAATGGTTCAAGCTTACCACAATTTCATGGAAATAAACACAGATACGTTGATTAGCAATGAATTCTGGCACAAACTGGCACAAATTCCGTTCTGCCTATGTTCCAGGCTTTTATTTTAGCAAAAATGTGAGCTAGCTTCAACGTACTGTCGCTTTATCAAGCTTATTTGAATTAGTGGTCTCGAACTAACGCTCCCAAGTGTGTATATCAGCGAGACTGGCCAATGAGCCACGTTTCGACAAGTGTTTGAAAAAATGTTATCTTTTCCCGTCTCCCCTAACAACCAAGATAGTATTTATAGCCCGACCAATCGTGGTTAGGCTTTCATTTGTTGCGCTCAAATCAATTTGGAGTTTACATGGTAGGCTATTTATGTAACGTAAGGTTTTTTCAAACACGTTATAAAAAAAATTTTATGAGCAGAAATGATTTTATGCTGTCAGGCACCCCCAATATTTTATTTTGGGTATAATTTATTAATTCCTGGACTATTTGCGTAACGTTTTACATATTATTTGTCAGCAAACCCTAAGGAACCCAAAAATACTAATTTAAAGGAGCTACGTGGCTGCGTTCAAAATATGCAATTTCTTGTATCTCCTGTTTAGAAGATGTGCTGTCTGGGTACTGTTATGTGTTCAAACGTAAACCCATATAATGTTGTCTTTTCTAATAAGAGTCTGTTATGATTTATAAACCTAACTCTGGGAAAGGGTAGTGTATTTTATCACTGTCCGTCTGAAAAAAAATTAGTGCATGTAGACTTACACGCGTGAGACTGAAAGATGTGTGCAAGACAGACATGAGGGCACTGGACATAAATCCAGCAAACTGGGAAGATGAAGCTACCGATCGCACCAACTGTATATCTGCGGTATACATATCGTATCTGCGGCGCCATCACAGACTTGGCGAAAAGAAGCTCACACAACAAGCAGAAGAGAGGAGAAAACGTCGAAAGAAACACCAGGAAAATAAGCAGATGAGGGCTGTCACCTCAGTGGCGCATTCCCATAGTCAGTTATGACTGAAGGAGCTATTATTATATTATTTTCGCAGCTTAAACGGCAACAAATCAGCAGATAATGCTGCCGGGTGGACATCTGGAGCCTGAAGCTTGTATGACTGCCAGTGGTGAAAGCCGAAAGGAAGCCACTGACATGAAAACAGCAGGACGCTCGCAAATGAAACAAGAATATGGCAAAGCATGAACCAGAGTTGGGGTATGGCACGAAGGATGGCCACCGACCGAGAAAAATGGGGACAGTTTGTTGCTGTCCTACAAGACGTGATGGCCACTGACTGCTTTGTCAGTCAGGGGCTAAGGATCCAAGAAGAAGAAGAAGATTATTCGCAGCTATTTTCATATCTGGAAGACTTCCATCATCCGCCACCTGCGATGTGCTATGTTCTATTTGCTCCTATTTGCCAAGGATACTGCAATTAAAAACAGACGGCTAAAACTGGGCTTATTCTTGTTCGTGAACTCTGATATAGCCACAACTCTTTGGATCTCACTTAGCTGGCTTTCTTTAAGGCATATCTATCTCTCACACAATTGGTACTTTATCTCATATTTCTCTCATATCCACATATCTGGCAAATGTAAGTAATGAATCGAATACCATGGCGACACAGAGGGAAAAGCAGATCCAAGTTAACAGCACATCGGCGTAAACCTTCTAAGTTGTAGCACTAAGACAATTGTGGCGATATTTGTGTACGTTCTTCTACATTCTTCGCTCCTGCATTACCGATTAATTTCTTCATTTTCCTCACTCGTCGTCCTATTATTCGGCATGCACTAACATTTTGCCTAGTCACTCCCAGACTTGTTTACGTTTCACCATGTGAATCGTAGTATTACAAGGCTAATTAGACAGGTCAGCGGGTAAAACTTTTATCACTTAAGTCGCCTAGCCACCTTTGATAGAGAAGGTCATTATTGACAAAAGGTGGTGTCGCACGATCAACGGAAAGAAAGCCAGATTGTCTGACTAAGAAATCCGTCTGGGAGGTGTACGAAAACACAGGTGATAATGAGGTAATACTTCCACTGGACCATCTGTGTGTCAATAATACAGATAACCCGTCCGGGGAGATTATGGTGGGAAAGGTATTAGCCAGGAAATATGTTCACCGATGTGTTTGTGAGTTTGTACAAATGCAATCGGAAGTATTACAGCCATATTTGAAAGAGGTCACGAGTTTAAATTTTAAAATTGATATTTTAAACACGCGTGGATAGTAATGATTTAACACCCCGACCCACATAGTTCTAAAGAGAAAGGATTGGTCTAAATCGAGAGCCTGAAATAAACTTTAGGTTCTCATCGGAAAGCTGGTCGGAAATACTATATGGGACACGAGTGGAAATGAGGGATATAATCTAATAAAGTCGGAGACACAAATCAGACTGCATTTTCAACAACGTCAAGTAACAAATCCTAGTAGCCAGAAAGAGAAGGATCGGACAAAGAATTCCAAAAGTGACAGATCGAAGTATTTGGGTGTCTTTATAACTTAAAACAGAACCGGCAATTTTAAATACCAAGACTGGAAACTTAATGAATCAGAAGCAAAAGTCATAAGAGGGATTCTGAAACTACCCCAGACCAAAGGTTCGAAGCAGCTAATCAAAGTTGCTGTGTCCATTCTACTGTGCCAGGAGATTGTGTTCCCAAGTTATTTGGCGTAAGTTGTGAACATTTATTTTACAATGTGAATTTGACATGTCTGTACTTGCTAAGTGGTGACACAAAGTATAGGAGGCTGGCAACCTCAACATATGAAAATAGTATGTTCATAAACCACTACAGCAAGCACTGGTGTTTTCTTTAAGCTAATTCGCTCAGGAAAGCGAAAGTAGAAGTAATCCCAGACTCTGAATGGGACAGTGAGGAGTGATGAGTACATCACATGTTCATAAAGTGTATAGTATTATTTTGTGAGATATATATACCTTGTTAATTGTAGTTCAGGCACAAATCACTGCACTCGCACACTCCAATCACATATTTTCCCATTAAAATACCCAGAAGATTATTGGTGATTTCTAATCGTCCCTGGGTTACGCTGTGTATATTCAAAGAATCTAATTACTCAGAGAGACTAACATTGGTGGGTGGACAGCGAGACAATGCGCCTTTTAATCTTCAGCCCACAAATGTACTTAGCAGAGGCATTTGTTCTTTTATTTTTCCTAAAGTTCGTGGTACGAAGTTACATTTACAAGAGACCAGTCTGAAATAAGAGTCTTCGCCACAATCTATTCAAGAGCTGGGGTCGACAACACCTACCTACAGTGGACCCGCTGTGAAGACACTCACACAGACATTAGGAGGGAAGTTCATCTAGGCGCCTCTAGAGAAGAGCCCTCATCATGAAAGACTCGACAACCAACCAAAGCAGTACTCCGCAAATTAAGTTTGTGTTACCAGGCGAAAGCAACGGACAGTAATCATCAGTCCCCCCCAATTAAGTCTCAGTGAAGACATTTTTAAAACCCTTGAATCACTTTCATCCATATTTATTTTAATGTGTTAAAGACTAATTGATTATTAAATGTTATATGTTACTTTACAAATTCATAGTTGATTCAGTTATTACAGATATGAGAGCGCATGTATGATCGAGAATCTTTAATATACTTATACATATAGTTACAGCCATAGAGCCAAAAATACTTATAAAAGGAATTTCGCTGAATTAACCTAGCTGGGGGCTCAAACAATCCACACCATTGCTTAAAACTTCACAAAAGGTGCCGGATCAGATATAAGTTAATAGTGCTCTGCCCTATGCAGCATTGTTCTTGACTTCTGAATTATCTTGTGAAACTCCCTTGAGATAGAAGCATCATTATCCTTCTATCTACAACTCTGCCAAAAGTAATCTTGTGCGAAGGTAGACACCTTTGAAGACCCATTTTAGATACTCCTGAGTTTTGGCCACTGGTGGACTACTGCTGAGCAGTGCGGAGGAAAATTCCGTGACCACAATACAACTGAAAACCTGACAAAACGACACCGAATAGCACTAGCTAGAGAGATCTTTCATTGTCTTATGCGCTCCTATCGTGTCTATGACTGATAATAACGAAGATATTAAAGTTATTGCAAAAACTGTGACAGGGAATCAAAGCAAATGAATGTCGGGGAAGATGTGAGACAGCGACAGAAACAGATGCTAAATCTTAATAGTAAGACTGAGAGAGAACTTCAATTTTCATTTTTTTTTTAAATCTGCACCTTGCATGGAATATCTTTGATTCACATACACACAATAATATGTATCGAATATGAGCGCTGACTGTGCTATTATAGGGCAGGACTATTGTTGCTATTAAATAATATACACAATAAACAAACTATAAAAGTTAGTTTCCCATGCATCCACTAGAATAATATGTTTCAGAGACGCAGGGGCTAAATAGGATGACGTGTTATATGTCACAATATATAATAACTGGTAATTATATATATATATATATATATATATATATATCTATATATATATATATATATATATATATATATATATATATATATATATATATATATATAAGAACAATGCATATATGGTATATGTATTAGTTGGAGAAGGATATATGTTGAGTAAGACCTGTCAAGGCCACAACTTACCCTCATCTTTTCGTTTCCGACGGAATCGGCTCCACGGCCACCGTCTGCCAGAATTGCTGACGTTGGATTTCTCGTGGAGCGAGGCCGCACACTCGTCTGCTGAAGACGCGCAGTCGTCTGCTCCGTTCGTGTTTCTGCTGAGGTAATCCAGACTGTGAACACTTCCGTTAGTTTCGACTAAATCCTCATCAGTTCTGACAGAAATAGAAATGCTCTCTGCTGGTGGCTGCACTGGAACCCGCACTTCGGCTGCCATTGTCTGTTTTAGTTGCTATAAACTTGCAACTCTACGTATGGCTTCACAATGGTAGCCTAATAAAACACAAGAAATCTCTATCCCTAATACCTTCTTCGGAAACCTCGTGGGACGTGTTCTAAATTGACGCAGTAAGTAAGTACATTCTGTCTCGACAACTGAGACCGTAATGTTAGGTCAATCTCGACGTACACATAATCACATAATCCGTAGGTAATTTAGAGATATGACACTCCCCAAGTTAACACCGACCTCGTTAATAGCTTCAGTATCACATCCTAACAGCTTACATATGTTTGGGTTTCGTCGTCCTTTTATTTATCCCTCCAGCTATTTCTCACGTTTAAGAAACACGCCGTTTTTCAAAAGGCCACAACATTATCCATCATGAAATCAACAGTCCACACGAGTACGTCTTCAACTCAGACTGATAATCAAACTACCGCCAGGGTGAATGGCTACACATCTATTAATTCATGTCTGAAGAAGAACTAACACGCACACTGAAACTTTTCTATAAGTCCTCATTATTAGTAACAAACGGACAATGTAACGTATCCAGTGAAAAATAGAGTTCCGTTTAGGCTACTTTTGAAAATATTCCATACACAGTGATATAAAAAGTAACTTAGCACACGCATTCCACCTGTCGAACAGACTGCGATCTACGTCTCACACATACGGTTTTATCAAGGTACACTAACGCGTTTGGTAAACCAGCAATCTCATGAAAACTGTCAAGTCAGGCTATGACTGAAGATGGTACGATGGCATAAGGTCAAATCTCGTCTGTCAGGACTTTCACACAGCCATGAGCAGGGAGGGTTACATATCTGAGGAGGCAAAGTATGGAGGTGCTTCACACGATGACTATCTCACAAATATGCTGGCGTCTACACATGTTACACTAAGAACATGACATTTCTGCATGACATCACTTAACTCATACCCCGATAGACAAGTCACGTACGATAGGGCTCAAACAACTATTTCGCTTTCGGCGAAACACAGAACCTAAATAAAATTTTTGTATGAGAAAGATTCTTTCAAGATTGACACAGTAAGAGTAAAAGACCGCCATAACGATAACAAAAATTAAGGCGGGGTGATCTGTTCGTATTGTAAGAATCATAGATACATATACAAGCATTTAAAATAAGCACTTAAAATAATGCAATTGAAAACGTTAAAAGATCGAAGACCAAGAAGTCATAACCGCATACTAACTGAAATGTGTCACCCACGGTCACAATTACTCTTCGACTGCTACCTGTCCCACAAGCTCCCAAATGCGCCTCTGCCGCTGCATGTCAAACAGTAATACGTGTAATTTGTTAATTTGTGTAGTCTATAATCAAAGACAGACAACTGTGCGACAGTGTTCAAACAGAATATTTGGAAGAGTTACCTTATCATTTTTCTTCTGGATCAGTAAGACAGCAGATTGTATTTTTGCTCACGTGAATAGATTAGAAAGTCAGTCGATGTTTGCGAGAAGTATGCAGCTCGTAAGTGAAGACATAAAGAGCGCCTTGTGTGAACGTTGTGAAAAGGATACCGTGTTTGGATGGTCACATTGTAGTCGGACGGTGAGACTGTTCCCCATCACGAAACCTCTATAACAAGTGGTCAGTTAAAGTTATGTTTCTATAATCTGAGAATGACCCTCGGTTGTGGCTAAGTTTATGTGTCAACATTTTCTTGATAGAAAGAGCATATGTGGAGACAGAACTGTCAGTATATACTTCAATATTTATCTGTTTATATTTCGTGTGACTTGGAGAAACTGCAAGTAAATTACGGCATTTTCTGATTATGCATTTTTTTCCGAATGTTTGATAGAAGCAGATACATTATCAGTATGAAACAGCATGATTTGACTGGGCATCAGCAACACCGGCAGATATATGTGATCAAAAGTGAACTGATATTTACTCAAGAGAACTGATCTAACATTTTCACAAGAAAGAAAGAAAGAAAGAAAGAAAGAAAGAAAGAAAGAAAGAAAGAAAGAAAGAAAGAAAGAAAGGGAACGGAAGAAAGGAAGATATTCTGTTAAAACGTTTGAGGGATTTGCACATGTCATTTTCATTTCATCGACTCGGCAGCATTATAAATAACACATTATTTGCTAATCTTGTAAACGACTGCATGGACATTAATATTACATGTGCCATCCATATGACATGCATCTGTGTCACAGGTATCATCCTTATACGTGCTAACATAGCTGGGTATCTACCAATTCGTTACAGACGGCCACCACTGCTCTGCCGGCTGCTGTCTGTCACAAATGCCCATAACTGCTCGGCTACTTCTACATGTCACACGCAATGACAACTGATCGACTATATAAAATCTCAAATGCTCGATTACAGCGCTGGCCTGTTGTTTTTATTGGTTTTTATTTTTTATTTCCTCTTCGTGGAAGGACAAAGTGACAAATGTCGAGGTATTGTCACGAGCTGGCCTTCATAGTATGTGCTTAGACAGCGCAGACTACGCTGGCTTGGACATGTCCGCCGCATGGAAGATGGTCGCATCCCGAAAGATATCTTCTACGGACAACTGGCAGATGGCGAAAGAACAGCTGAGCGATCGCAACTAAGGTTCAAAGATGTGTGCAAGAGAGACATGAGGGCACTGGACATAAATCCAGCAAACTGGAAGGATGACGCTGCCGATTGCACCAAGAGGCGATGATCTCTACGGCGTAACCTCAGATTTGGCGAAAAGAAGCTCTAAAGGCAAGCACAAGAGAGGATAAAACGTAAATAAGCAGCTGGGGGGCTGTCACTTCATGGGCGCATTCCTATAGTCACTTATGACTCAATGAACTACTACGGCGGTCTGTCTCAGACTAAACCCTTCTGCACATAGTTTCTCCTTCAAAAAGCGTGTCGACGACCATGCTTCAAACTGCTCATCTCATGAAGCCAACGTGCCTGGATAAAATGTTCTACAGTTTGTCTTCCCCGTATAGGCACCTCTGCCTGCCCGATTTGTTAATGTGTTGAACAGATGGTATGTGAGTCTGCAGTGACCTATTCTCCGTCTGAATGTTATCACTTTCTCTCATCTTGGGAAGGAGTGTGTTATATCTGGCGATGGGTATTCTCTATGCCATTTTTCTTTGAAATCTTTTTTTTTTTTTTTTAATTATTGTTTTGAGCTCATCACGTTCTTCAGTTTGAATTTTACTTCCTCCTTTTTTGACAAGTCTGCCTTCTCATTTTCACATGTCTTGCAGTGATCCCACATGCCGTTATAGCCACGAGTGGAGCTGAGGATCAGCTCTCAAACGCCGATTCATTGGTGAAGGGTCGAGTATAGTCTCTGCGCTTTAAAACCAGAATGCTCTAGGTAACTGAAATTTGTAAACTTAGTGGTGCAAAATTGGCTGAGCAACGCTTCACGATGTACTGTCACAGCAAGGTGATGGCGCCGTTTGGTTGGTCCCAGATTCGATTCCCGGTAAGCCTATCACTTATATTTTCTTTTCTGTTGTCTAGTGCCATCCTTTATGTCCAACGAGTGCCTGTTAATTACCTTTATTTATTTATTTACTTATTTATTAAACCTAGGGTGACAACCCATTTAGAAGGAAAACTCTGATTTCAAACCACCTGCTGCCTTGCATGTCAGATTTCGGACAGCCAAAGGCTAAGGATGCAACCCCAATTTTTAAAAAAATTAATAAACTTGCTGCAGTCGGATGTTGTCACGGGATTGCCTCCCCTTGCTTTGCAGTAATGGTCCACTAATGGTCACAACGCAAGCGTATCTAAAAGTAGGTCGTCCAATGTACCTATCTTTGCGCAAGATTGCTCTTGGCAAAGACATAGATATAAGATGAATGTCGTTTCTACCTTAGGGGAGCCTTCACAAGAAATTCCCAGAAGTCAAGAACAAACGCTGCTTAAGGGCTGAGCCAATTTGTTAACTTATTATCTGGTCCGTCGCTTTTTGTGAAGGGGTTATGCAATGATTCTGGCCTGTCAAGCCCCCAGTTGGAGTAATCCAACGAATGCCCTATTATAAGTAATATATATATATATATATATATATATATATATATATATATATATATATATATATATATATGTGTATATATATATGTATATATATGACAATATATATATATATGTGTATATATATATACATATATATATATACATATATATACACATATATATATATACATATATATACATATATATACACATATATATATACACATATATATATATATATATATATATATATATATATATATATATATATATATATATATATATATATATATATATATATATATATATATATATATAATAATAATAATAATAATAAATTCTTTAAGCGCCAAACACGGCGCATAAGGCAGAAACCAGTGCTCTCCAGGTTGTTCGTTGTGACGCCACTCCTCTTAGCTCTTGCACATTATTTAGGCCCAACGTTCTTCCTTCTCTTATTATTGTTCTTCTGAGTGTTTCTTTTGGTCTTCCTTTTTTCCTCTTACCCTCAGGAACCCAAGTGAGCGCCTGTAGTGGTATTCTGTTGTTTTGCATTCGTAGGACATGACCGATATATGACCATCGTCTTTTCCTTATATAGTCGGAGACATATTTCTGCCTAGAGTCTTCTCTTATTTGTCGATTAGTCTTGAATTCTTTCCAACTGATGTTCATGAGTTTTCTAAGACATTTGTTCTCGAATGTATTCAGCTTGTTCTCCAATGATTTTGTTATTTTCCAACTCTCACAGCCGTATGTTAACACTGAGATAACATTTGAATTAAACAGACGAAGCTTGGTATGTATATTCAATGATCGTAATTTCCAAATGTTAGATAATCTATTGAAGGCGCTAGCTGCCAAAGCAATTCTAGTATGGATTTCTCTTGTTGTGTCACCATCCTGAGTCATTTTACTGCCTAAATAATTGAAACTTTCAACTTTCTGTAGTTTTTCCCCGTTCAAGATGATATCAAATCGTTAGAAAAGTTCATAGCTTTAGTTTTAGAGGCATTTATTTGGAGACCTATATTTTAACCGAGAGATGACACAAATTATTTATTGCTTCTTGGGATTGTCTTGGTGTTGAACTTAAGAATGCTACATCATCTGCGAAATCCAGGTCCCCCAGGAATTTTCCATTTGTCCATTTTATACCCAATTGTTCATTGTGGGTATAGTTTCTCATAACCCAATCAATAGCTATTCCAAAAAGTAGTGGTGACATAATACAGCCCTGTTTAACCCCCTTCTGTTGTCATTGGTGTTCATTCTCCATTTGTCCATTTTATACCCAATTGTTCATTGTGGGTATAGTTTCTCATAACCCAATCAATAGCTATTCCAAAAAGTAGTGGTGACATAATACAGCCTTGTTTAACCCCTGTTTCTACTGTAAACCATTCTGTATTCCCTTTATTTGTTCTAACACAACATCTTGCATTGTCATATAGCGCTTTGATTATATTCACATATTTTGTTGGAAAACCATAGATTGTAAGTATCTTCCACAATGATGGGCGGTGTAGACTATCAAAGGCTTTTTGAAAATCGACGAAGGTGATAATAAGTGGCGATTGCCTTTCTACTGATTCTTCTATAATTGTTCTTAGTGTGAATATTTGATCAATACATGATCGTTTCGGCCTGAAACCCGCTTGTTCTTCTCTGATCTTTTCGTCAGCATGCAATTTAAGTCTTTCTAACATCATGCAACATAATAATTTTCCACGTACTGATAATAGAGATATACCACGCCAGTTATTACAGTCTGATAGATCACCTTTCTTCGGTAACTTTACAATAATACTGTCTTTCCATTGTTGTGGTGGTTGTTCTTCTCTCCATACTTCTTTTATAATATCTAAAATTCTCAAGAGGTTGTTGTCATTAACTGCTTTAATCATTTCCCCTGAAATTTCGTCAACTCCAGCAGCTTTAAAATTTTTTAATCTTTTAACGGCTTGTTTGATCTCGTCCAGCGTGAATTCATCGCAAGTTATTGGCAAGGTGGTTGTGAGTGTTTCATTATTAAAATCAGGTGTTACTGTTGGTGGTGGTCTGTTTAGCACCTCCATGAAGTGCTCAGCCCATCTCTTCATTTGTTCTTTTTCTGTTGGTATTGGATTCCCTAATTTACCTTTAACAGGTGTTTCCATAGCAGTAGGCTGGTGACATAGTTGTTTTGTAATTTGATAAAGCCACCTACTATTACCAGTTCTTGCAGCATTTTCAGCTTCTACGGCCAGTTCATTGATGAAATGTCTTTTATCTCTTCGAGTTTTTGTCTTCACTTCTTTATTTAACAAGTTATAAGATAGTTTGCAAGATTCAACTGCATTATGTGTACTTGCCGCTAGTAGTTTAAGTTTTGCTGTTTTCCTTTCTTGTATTTTATCCCAAGTATCTTCTCTCATCCATTTTTTCTTTTTATGTACTAGGTATCCGGTGGTCGCTACTGCTGCTTCTGTCATTGCTGTTCTCAGTTGTTCATTTGTATCGATTGTTTTGGTAAGGATATCGTTCAATAATAATGTTCCGTATTCCTCCTTTTGCATTTGATTAGTCTGTGTACCTATTCTGTTGGTATATCAAAACTTAGCTCCAGATGCGTCCTGTATGCTCTGACGTCTTGAACAGCTGTGAAGTGATCTATCTGGTTCTTTTCCGTCACTTCCTTTTGGTGACGAGTACACTTCTCCACATAATCCGTCCACTGTAGGCGGTTGGTGGTGATACTCTTCTCTCACACTAGTGGCGTAAGAACTTCGGTACGTAAGTCTGATGTCTTGTAACCACGAACTGTGACAAATCAGAAATAAACAAATGCCTCAGTACATTTGTTCTCCGCAAACTAACAGGCCCATTTTCATGCGCTCCACCCACGAATGTTAACCTCTCAGAAGAATTCCGCAAACTAACAATTTTCATGCGCTCCACCCGTTAATCACACAATGTCACACAATGTAACTCAGGGAATATGATGACAATTCACCAATATCCTTCTGGGTGTCAACTATGAAATTGCGTCTGGAGCGCGTGAATAATGATCTGCCAGAATTACAATTAAAACAAAGTATATAAATCTCACAACATGATTCTATACGCTTTAGGCACATGTGATGTAATAATCACTCATTACTCATCCTTACACCCGTCTGAGTTCTGGGGTCCTCTCTGCTGTCGGGTTTCCCGCACGACTTGTCAGAAACAATCACCAGCTCTTGCAGTAGTGGTTCATGCGTATACTACTTTCATATGTTGAGGTTGCCAGCCTCATATATATATATATATATATATATATATATATATATATATATATATATATATATATATATATATATATATATATATATATATATATATATATATATATATATATATATATATATATATATATGACCACTTAGCAAGAAACCTGTAGAATTTACATTAGTAAATAAATGGTTTACACTTACCCCAAAATTTTGGGAATACACACTTCTCCTGGCGCAGATTAGAATGGACCCAAAGCTCTGTATTTAGATGCTGTTCGAATCACTTAAGTCTGAGAAATTCCTCTTATGGCGGGTGAAGCACTTGGTCTCGAAATCTACAATTCCTCTTTCCTCTGGCTTGTAGGAGGTGTTTAGTTGCCGCTGCGATGCAGTCTGTCTGTGTGCTGTGACTCAGAGTTTGTTAGATTATATCTCACAATCCTTAGTTTCAAATCCCAGCTGTTTTTCCGCCGAAAGTTCCAATCAAATCATAGTAGATTCTGGCGAACCAATCCAATCTATCTAGCACTGTTTGGGTGGGGAAGTTATTCATTACTCATCCCACGCGTATTTGAAAATATTAAATTTAATATACACGCGTGGCCTCTTACACAGTGATGTCATATCGTTACCTAAGACTTCCGGCGCACCTCTGTTTTTCACCTTTATCTGTGCACAGATGTCTGGTCAAACCATATTGATTTCTTTCATTGTATCACATACCGGCTTGTGTCAACATAATCAACAGCTTTCCAATGGGGTCAAATGTTTGACCGCCCCGTTTCCCTCAGTATATGTCTAAAAGTGTGAATGGTAACTGTTCCTGTAGCTTGCTGGTTTTAAACACGATGGATACATCCTCTCATACGTCCATCTCTGCTAGCCTTACGTTTGATGCAAAATTTCAAGACTCTTAACCCTGATGATTCATCTATTGCAGTGTCATTCTCTAACAGGTGATCATTAATTGATCTCAGTATCTCTCCCTTACGAAATGTTGAAATGCTATTGTGTGAGTATTTTCAGAACATAGAACCCGCTAGTAAATGTGTTTTGTTTGTAATGCTGAGACGAGAAACAAAACAGGTTGAAAACCACTGATCTACTGAACAGAGTACTCCTATAACCACGTCTAAGCTGTAAAAGGAAGTTCTATAGCAGATACTGCAGAAAGGGAGTGTTAAAGACTTCACTATACTAAGTCCAGCTTTAAAAAGTTGGGTGACAACTTCCTTCCTCTCTGCCTTTGCTTTCCCTAACTGAAGAACACAGTCATGTGTACCCGTGTACAGCTGGATTATACTGGAGCGTGACGCTACCAGACAGCTTTGCCGCGACAGCCAAGCGCACTAACTACTCTGCCAATCAAACGCTCCAATAAAAATAACGCTGACGCATTATTGTATTGTATTAGTATTTTCAGAACACTGTGGTTCACGTAGATAGTGTTTTGTTTGTATGTGGTTTAGCGAGAAACGGCCGGAATGAAGAACAGTGGGACGTGTTCTTCAATGCCATCCAAAAAAATCAACCGGCTTCCAGAAACAAAAACAAAAACAGACTGAAACCCGAAGATCTGTTGGAGCGCGTACTGCTGTGCTATACCCACGTCTTTGCTATAAATAATATAAATAATGTAGTTTTAGTTCGCACAGCCGGAATTATTGCACTGTGACACTTCGAAACGTGTAGAACTGTATTTGCCTACACGGACATTCCACGCACAGCCATAAAGAAAACGCCTGTTACTCCGCGGCCCAAACCTGGAGGTCACGGATAAGAAAAAAAAAGTACCCGACTGGCGTAGAAAAAACGCAGGCTGATACAAGCTAACATCATCATCATTATTCATCTGTGAAGACTGCTAAGAAAGAATACGTTTAATGTACCCTCAGGCGTGTCGTACAAGGCGACTAAAACGAGGTTTAAGCATTAGGCTGGCAACTTCAGCATGCAAAACAAACTGCCACAGAAACCACTGCTGTAGGAGCATGTCAATGCTTGGTGCAGGCTTCCTGCAAGTGGACCAGCTGCAGCAGAGGCTTCATCCTCCGTAAAGAGCGCAATTAAAAATGATGATGATCATACAGAAACAGGCGGGAAAAGGGAGAGAACTACACGCAAAGGAAATGCTCAGTATTATGCGCAGTATCCCATCGTAATTCAAAGCGCACAACGAAAGTAAACAAGAAAAAAAAACCAATCAAAGCAGACAATACAGCTCCTATATGAAATAATCCACCACACTAAGATTCTACACAGCCTATCCTAACAACCTCATAACAAACAAGTGATACAATTTCCCGCAAGCCTGTATTCACCAACGATGAATGAATGTAGTTGCCGACAGCCGTCTACCAAGATGAAGAAAAAAGACCACGTTTCAATGCTGTACGGTCAAATTACACGAGTCATCCCGAAGTGGGTAAATCAGATCCACACAGAATATACCACAGTACATACGAAGCGACGGTAAAGCTAGCACAATGGATGTCGCTGCGTCTATTCACAACTTTAACATCACACCTGGAAGTAGGCCTCCTGCACACACTAAATACACCCTTTTTGGGAGGCTATAAAATATGGGGGTCTGCGAATGCACCCTGGGGTATCGTCTTTCATTTTTTTTCCCCCAAGCACAGCTACCGAACCCTTGCATCAACAGGGATTCAGTGACGTGGTTGTAAAATAAATTAAGAGACTCTCTGATACACTGCTTTAAAAAAAAAACTAAAAAAAACGTTGGTCCGGCAATTTTTGAAATTAAACTTCTTATGTTTGACCGCAATATTTACAACGGTGAAATTGCCTGCTGTAAGTCGAGGAACACAAGTTACTTTGTCAACTGGGACATGAATTATATATATGTGTGTGGGTTTATATATATATATATATATATATATATATATATATATATATATATATATATATATATATATATATATATATATATAGAGAGAGAGAGAGAGAGAGAGAGAGAGAGAGACAGAGAGAGCAAGACCTTGTGTCATAATAAAAGACTCGCATGTTACTGTAAATATTATTTTCGTACTAAGTTTTTACATCATATTCTGAAACTGGAAAATAGTACATATAAGATAATATAAACAGGTAGAGAAATTATGTTTTTTTCCCTCTCAGATTTAAGCTGGCTTTATATGTGTGTCTAATGGTGCGTATATTCAGCGCCCCCCCCCCCCCCCCCCCCCCCCCCCCCCCCCCCCCCCCCCCCCCCCCCCCCCCCCCCCCCCCCCCCCCCCCCCCCCCCCCCCCCCCCCCCCCCCCCCCCCCCCCCCCCCCCCCCCCCACCCCCCCCCCGAAGTAGTCTAACAACTACTGAACAGCGTTCACCGCCATAAACTACACGGCATGTAAATGCTGTCACTAAGTTTACGCCGAATATGAAACATTATTTTCTCAATAGCTGGGGGTGGGGGAGGGTGGAAGAAATAGCTAGTGTGTGACAGAGAGTGAGAAAAAGAGAGAGAAAAGGTTGAGAAAGCCTGGCCCAGAGCGGGTACCAAGCGTTTTCAACCACTACAACAGTGGTGTATTGTGAGAGACAACGAGGTGTGTCGCAAAATGCCTACACTGTGTTCGATTATTTTTTTATTATGAAATACATCACAAATGTAAAATTTAAATTGTGTAACGGAAATCGCGACGGCTTGGTTTGGTTTTGATTTTAAGGAACATCTTCCTTGCACACGAAGAACTCCTTCAGTTCTCCTACCTCCTTCTTTAGGAGGATCTTAGCACAATGCACAAACTCCGTAGCATCGACGAAGATCCCAATGTGTGTATACAGGAATCATGCAATCTATAAATAAGTTTGTGGTGCACAGGTTTCCTAATTTTTACATTTTTCCAGAGCAACACGACCGTATGACCTACTCTTTAAGATTACCAACTGCCAAGGGATTTTTAACGTGCGCAACTTGCACACTTCGATCCCCAGTTGAGGTGGGATTTTTTAGACCGTAAACGACTGCGGGGTCGACCCCACCTCATGAATTGGGTACCAGAGCAGCTCTGGGAAGGTTAAGGCGGCCGGCGTGATGCTGACTATATCCACCCTAGTGTGCCGATGGTCAAGAAAATATTGGCTTAACACCATATTACCAATATGCCTCAATTGGCGTGTAACAGGATCCTTTACCTTTTACTTGCACACGGAACCTCCTATTTTTTCGCCCTTATCCGAGAAGGTTATGCATCCCATCTCACTGCCCATGAGATCAAAGGGGAAGTATGACATCATTAGGAACCACTGGTTCTGTAAAGAAAAATTTCATCAATTAGGAGCGAACCCGGTACCTTTAAAATTAGAGGCTGACGCCATTCCTCTTAGCCACTCATGCATCCTTTGTTGCAGGTTTCCTGCAAAGGGACCAGCTGCAGAGTTGGTTCCATGTTCTATAAGGATCAAAACGGGAAAAGAAGAAAGAATGTGCACGTTTGTGAAAGTAGAATACAAGGATCTGGTTACGGACTTGAGACACGACGGGTTCACAGCAAACATCATTGCTGTTGAGGTAGGTGCAAGAGGTATAGTAGCTGCCCCAGTGTATGATCTACTGATGGGTGTGAAAGGACTGTCAAGAACAAGGGTACTTAAGAAGCTCGGGGAAACTGGGGAAAGGGCATCGTGTGGGCTTTTGAGCAATCGCAACGGGCTATAGAATTTAGGACAGTAATTTATATACAACATAATGGTTACTTTTACAATTGCCTCCAGCTGGCAGCAAGGATAAAACCAGGAGTGAAGTTAAAAGCTGCAATCAATGTGGATTGTGTTCAATTCCCTGCACAGGCTGGAAAGACAACAGGAGGCTGACACTTGCGAATCATGACCGAGTGTAAAGGAGAAATAATCATATTTCAAATGCAGATCTGCTTTTTCTTCTTCAAGCAGCTGCCCAATCTGCAACAAAAATGATTCTCCCTCAGTTATTTCTTGTGGTATGAATAATTCATCTCAAACTAAACACGGCAAGCACAGAACACGTGACGTTTAAGAAATCATGAACACTTCCAAGATCAGCTAAAATATGTCGTTAACACTGACTGAGAAACATCTAATCTTCACATCAATTTATAACACTAGGTGAAGGCAGCTACATCTCTAACATCGTATTAAAACAAACAAAAAGCATGCTTTCTGCGCAAATACTAACAAAGCTTCTGTACACCGCGTCGAATTGATGAAGATGGCGAAACAGAAAGACTTGCTTTATTGATCGGCATTTTAAAAAAAAAAATTAATATCTCACTGCAACACTAGTCTATGTTTTGAGTAGGCAAGCGAAAAAATCTTTGACATGTTATCTGCGTAGGAACAATTCTGAACCGAAGTGCCAGGCGAAAACCTTTAGTTGAATTTTAAACACTTAGTCGTGCAGATGTAGCAACATAAAAATTATAATTAGGAGAGATGTTAGATGCAGAGCTCACTAGGCAAAGCGTTCGTTTTAATTACGTCATATAGTGCCTGTTCTCACGGTCTAGAGTCTAAACCACCTTGAGGGCGGTTGATTACCTAGGGGCGCTAAGAGCCAAAAGAGGTGCTGGGGGTGAAATGAATTTGCAGTTGCAAGAAAATGAAGTCAATCTTATTAAGGACAAATGTGTCGTCTCCAAGATTATTTCAAAGTTAACTATTCACGTATAGTATAGGCCAACGTGAGCTATACCAATTTTCGAACATAAAGGTAGGATCCAGGGTGATCCACTGCAAGTATTTTATGACCATTTAGGTATGCTAAATGAAGATAAATCTCAGCGACTTGAGGATCTTCTTCCGAAGGAAATTCCAGACTGAGTGATAGTCACAACTGATGGAACTTGGTTTTAGTGCGGTCATTCAAGTTATCTCCAAGCTAAGAAATCGATTTCAGATTACCAAACGTGGTGATTTAGGACTCCTGCTAAGTGACTTAAGACCAGACATTAGGAAACTGGTACCACTTCATCAAGCCAATCCATCTCATTAATAATTTACTAACAGTGAAGTAGTTACTAACTGTTGAATCCACCTTCTTCTTTCTTAGATCACTGGCCGCTGACTGACAAAGCAATCAGTGACCATCCCGCCTGTCGGCGTCTTGTAGGGCAGCAGCAAACTGGCTCCATTTTGCTCGGTCGACAGCCATCCTTCGTGTGGTGCCCCAGCTCTGGTTCATGCTCATAAATCTCTGCCTCCACAGTTCTCCGCCAGGTGGCTTTTGACCGTCCTTATTTCTGCTTTACTTCTGAAGTCCATAGCAGGCAGTTCTGGTGTTGGTGTCAGGGTCTCTTTTGTGGATGTGGCCTACCCAGTTCCAGCGCCTACCCGCTATGATGGTGCGCATGTCTTCTTGGTGGCTCCGAGTTAGCAATTCTTGTTTGGTGATGGTGTTCGGCCAGAAAATTCGAAGAATTTTCCTTAGGCAGGTTGTGTGAAAAGAGGATAATTGGGACATTTCCTTTTCTCCAGCATTCTGCAACGTACAGAAGTACATAAATTACGCAGCTCTCACATATTTGTAATTTAGTGTTAGTCCTGTACTGGGACAAAATTCTCTTGCACCAATTTTAATAAAGAAAACATATGAAGACAGGAGTTCTTCATGAAGGACAGCTTACAGAACCGTTTGGGATAAGAACAGGAGTGCGACAGAGATGCCTCTTGTCTCCATTTCTTTTCTTACTAGCAATAGACTGGGTTATGAGAGCATCGACAACACACAACAGAAATGGAATCCAGTGGACTCTGACTAAGCAGTTGGATGATCTGGATTTTGCTGATGACTTGGCTCTTCTGTCCCATAACCGTAATCAGATGCAGGACAAACTGAAAACACTCGATGAGAGATCACAGCAATTGGGTCTGAAAATACACAAGGAAAAGACAAAAATAATGAGAATAAATGCAGGTAATGATAACAGGGTTGAACTTGAAGAAACACCAATACAAGATGTAGAATCGTACACACATTTTGGCAGCAATATAGACAAAGTTGGAGGGACAGACAGTGATATCAAAATAAGAATACAAAAAGCAAGAGCAGCTTTCATTGCATTGGGAAATATATGGAGATCAAGAGAAATCGGATCCAACACGAAAATAAGAATCTTCAACTCAAATGTGAAGTCAGTCCTATTGTATGGCTCTGAGACATGGAGAACGACAAAGACAACAACCAAAAAGCTACAGACTTTCATAAATGGGTGCTTGCGTAGAATAGAGCGATTAAAATGATATGACAAGGTTACCAACGTGGAACTGAGGACAAGAACTAGACAAGTGCCAGTGGAACAAGAGATGAGAAGAAGACGATGGCGATGGATAGGACACACACTGAGGAAACCTGTTGATAGCATTACAAGGCAGTCCTTGTTCTGGAACCCCCAGGGCAAGAGAGGCAGAGGTAGACCAAGAAGCACATGGAGAAGAGAGCTGAAAACAGAGGTGAAAATGATGAGGAGAACGTGGAAAGAACTTGAGATGATGGCACGTGACATGATGACTTGGCAGGTGTTTGTTGAAGGCCTATGCTCCTTTGGGAGTGGAGGGTTATGAATGAATGACTCTTGCACCATTGTTTTTTTTTTGTGGCAATTTCTTTTACATGATCAAGTTGCCAGCCCTATTACCGACCTCAAATAAAGTCCCATTACACGGCATTCCTGGAGCATCTCGATGTGACTGCTGATAAACTACTCAAACTATTTTTAATGTCCTTTTATTCTTTAAATAAACGTGAACAACTAAATAGCAATTAACAAATTGCACAACGGAATTCAAAACATTTTTCTCACTGTTATCTCTGACATCTTATCAGTAATTGCAAGTTCATTTCCCTCTCCTCCAGGTCAAATTTTATCATTTAAGGTTTACAAATCTGCTCGCGGAAACAAACCTGAGAGATCGGAGATGATAACTGACTCAAAACAATGAATGTTTCTTCCTCAAGGCAATACATCCGTGTAACAAAACTACATGACAAACATATGTCTAAGGTACAGGTAGTCCAATAGCACATACTGCCGTAGGGGAGTTAAGTGTTATTAGAGACATCACTATTCTAGGTCCAGCATCCAGAGATGGGGTGACCAGTTCCCTTCCTCGCTGCCTTTTCCGCCCCTAACTCAAGAGCAGAGTCAGGTACCCATTTACAGCTGGGTAGACTGAAGCGTGTCGACACCGTGAATCGTTACAAACCACAAAAACAAATCAAAGCTGTGCGGGTTTACATGTCTAAGTTATTAAATTCCCATCTTCGTCATCAGCAGTTACAGGGTAAGATCGTTGGCTCGGCATCTGACAGAATTTCTTGACAAGTTTTCAAAGTGGGTACAACATCAATCATCAGTACTTTCTGCTCCATAGTTCGACAACAAAAAAGATGCCAAACCTCACTGTTCTGTGCCATCCATGTCTGTCTCCAGTTCTCGTCTCCGCGTGTTTTTTTAGTATATCTCTACCTCTCTTACCGCGGGGATTCCAGAGAAAGGACTGCTGTGTAATGCTATCAACAGGTTTCCTCAATGTTTGTCCTATCCATCTCCAACGTATTATTCTTATTTCTTGCTCCACTGGTATTTATCTGATTCTTGTCATCAGTTCCACATTGGTGACCTATCACCATTTCAATCATTTTATTATAAGCAGGCACCCATTTATGAGAGTTGTTGTTTCCATATTACAGAACAATACAATAGGACTGACTTGGCATTTAAGTTGAAGATTGGTTATTTTCTTCTTTTTTCCCCCCTATATTTCCCAACTTAATAAAATCACCTCTTGATTTTTTGCATTCTTATAATTATGCCATATCTGTACGTCCACACGTGTCTACATAGCTGCGAATATATATATATATATATATATATATATATAGATATATATATATATATATATATATATATACATATATATATCTATATATATATATATATATATAATACCAACGGGCTGATCACCCGTTTGCCAGTCACTTCGATTACGGAAACAACAGCAGATGGATTGATTTGCCGTTGCCCTAAAGACGCCAATAGGCGTGATGGGAAACAATGGCAAAGAAAACCTATCTGCTGTTGCCCTAAGACGCCACTAGGCGTAATGGCCACTGACTGCTTTGACGGTCGGTGGCTAAGGACGGAAGAAGAAGAAGAAGATATATATATAATCTGTGTGAAAGTTGGCAAAGCGGGATCATACTTCTTGAGGTTAACAATCGTCAAGACAAACACAAGTCTATCACCATCCGTTCTTCGACTCTATATCATTCTTGGTTGAAATAATTACTCACAATGGCAAAGCTGCATTAATATTTTTTTCTTTATATTCTGCGCTGCAGGCTTCAATTTCTACAGAGGGAAATTTTTCTTGGGCAACTAGATTTCCAAATGTTTAGGTCGGTTATAATTTGGGTATACAGTGTTCCGCTTGTCACAATTAATAAGGGCAAAGTACTAGAAATGCCTACTGGTCTGGGTTAATAACGACATATACTATAAATGACCTTTCACGCATATAAAGGGCAACGCCTGTAAAGCAGGTTTGTGGACAAAGAACTTTTATAATTAAATTCAACAACTGTACATGCGTGATTAATAACCTCCACATTGAATACATTCGCGGAGCTTTGTGACCAGTTCACTGATCAAAACGTCAAGAAACAAACTCCGCCACTAAATTACCTGTCAACACGATAAACTTTGGAACTGTTAAATATACATGTAAAATGGTGCCCTGTGTCACCTGTTTAAAATGTGGATAATTTATATTTTTGGGGAGTATATGGAAATCAAGAGAAATCAAGCCAACACAAAAATCAGAATCTTAAACTCAAATATCAAGTCAGTCCTATCGTATGGCCCCGAAACATGGAGATCAACAACATCAACAAGAAGCTACAGACTTTCATAAATGGGTGCTTGCGTAGAATAGAAGAACTGAAGTGGTATGACACTACCAGTAATGCGGAACTGATGACAAGAACTAGACAAGTGCAGTGGAACAAGAGATGAGAAGAGGCGCTGGCGATAGATAGGACACACGCTAAGAAAACCTGCTGATATAAATACAAGGCAGTCCGTTCCTTGAATCCCCGTGGTAAGTGTGACAGAATGGGGCGCCCTCTCGATCTGTTTCACTCCGGCAGTAATCGGTGCATATGTGGTACTGATTTTATTGCGTGCTTTCAATTATCGCACTTTCTTTCTTTCTATACTATGTAGCAGAAAGTTTATATTTTCAAGTATTCTTTCACTACTCAGTATATTGTGTCTTGTCTGTTAGCTGACACTCCTTGTGGATGATAAACACCTCACATTTGCAAGGAGAGGTAGAGATAATATTACAAGAGGCAGGTTGGTTAAATTCCCTTGTACCAAGCTTGGCCGCTACGGATTAACACGTACATCGGTTCAGCGCTATCTGCCTAATCACCGATAAGACGGGTGCGCGCATCACCAAAGCTTGGAATACGGGGAGACAACTGACAGACAGACACAGATAAGAGATTACTTTCTGATAAAGTAATGAATTGTTACTTTTGGAACACGTTGTCATATGAGGTTAACGACATGTTCACGAGTCTGTACGCAAGGCATCGTATATCTTATTGCCATATATGGTAATACGTGACCTTTTGCTTTACGCACCTTATTTCACGTGGAATATTTTGAAAGTACCACACCCGAACCCGCCTGTTTGAAAATGATTGGAGCGTTTATTTAACTCCATAAACAACAGATGCGTGGGAGACCGGGAATATAATCTGACACGTTTCAGTGTTATTCCACTGTGAAGATCGCTTGCCAAGATACCAGACCTTGCTAGCGTGAAGCCTAGAAATCAGAATTCCTTCTTAACATTCCGGACACCTTTTATTGGAGAATTTTGGACGGACTTTCATAGCCCAGGAAATCTCTTTCATATTAAATAAGGAAACCGGGACTGAGGAAACTTAAGGACCACACATGAAGTCAGAGAGGGAACTTATTAAATTAACGACACCCCTGACGCGTGTAAGAGACCTATTCAAGTCTATTTTATTCATCTGAGCAAAATGTCTGTGAGCCAGGATTGGCGTAAGTTATGATTTTACATTCTATATTTTATTACTAACATATGAACTAACATATATATGTATTTTACCATGTGAAGTTTAATGTGTGAAAATCGCTAGTGGATGTCCAAGTCATTTGAGGCTGGCAACCTCAGCGTATAGAATGATGATTCATGAACCACCACTGCACGGACTGGTGATTGCTTTATTGCTAGTTTCTTAATTAGAACTAAAAGCAGAAAGTAGTCCCAGGTTCATATGGAGCAGGGAGGAAAAGATGAAAGAAGTGATGTACATTTTAAGTATAAATACTTACAGTTTCAAAGCAGTGTAAATGTCCATATAAACATATTCACTTCAAAATTAATGTACGTTTTCAAGCTTTAACCCAGTGTAAATGTCTATGTGAAAATATTCATTTTAAAATTAATGAAAGTTTCAAACTTTTCAATCAGTGTAAACATAAATGAAAACATATTCAATTTATATTGTGAACACATTTCAATCAGTGGCGATGTGAATGTAAACAGACTCTATCTGTGTTATTAACCTTTCCATTTGAATGTAATGTAAAGATAAAGCTATTCAATTTAAATGTAAAGAACGTTTTATCCCGAGCGATTAAATTTAATTCTCATCGAGGGTAACTTCTGAGATAAATGGGATGATAGAATAGAAGGGGGGCACATAGCTATGTGTCGGAAAACGCCATACTCAGAAGAGCGTTTGTCTCTATTCTATTACCACAGTTATTGGTGGTACCAGCAGAAAGTACTATCTCTGGAACCAAGTGAAGGTAGAAGTGGACTGACGTTGTGCGAGACGCTATCATAAGAGGATCTTATAGACAGACGCAGGACCAGCTTGGCCGTTACTCCTTGACGTTCTAGGAACGTGCGGCGCCTTTAACCTTGACCAGCGAGAGCAGGGTAAAAAGAACTCATCAGAGGGAGCAGAAACTACTATTGGCAGCTAAGTGAAAAATATACGCTGCCAAAGTGAACTTTTCCCCATCATCTCTACTATAAATCAATGATGAAACTTTTCTTCTAAACTATTCAAAGTATTTTCAAACTGTTAAAACCTAAAGTGATTATTACATTTTGTTATTTGTAATGTTACAAATTTAACTTCGATTTAATCATTTTAAAGTTACTGCATGTTTGTCTCAGTCAATTTACTACACACACTCTAAACAGAGCTATACCAGAATAGTAAGAATTCCACTGAGTAAATCAGGGGTGGGGGCTTGAACGAGCTGAAATTAATAAGTGCTTAATTCCTTCACAAAAGTTGTCGGCAGATTCTAGAATTAACGTGCTCAGCCAAAGCAGCATTGTTTTCGCTTAACTGAATATCTTGTGAAGACTCCCTTTGTAATAGAAGTGTCATCACCCTTCTATCTACATCTCTGCCAAGAGTAATCTTGTGCGAAGGCAGATACCTTTGAAGCGAATATTAGATACTCTTGAGTTTTGGCCACTGTTGGACCACTACTGCAAAGCAGGGGAGGCAATACCGACACAGTAAGAGTGGAGGAAGACTGAAGAACACATGGCGAAGAGAAATGGAGACATACATGAAAGGGATGAGGAAGACATGGAGACACCTGGGAGCTGATGGTACAGGACAGGAAGACATGAATGAACGAACGAACGAACTTTATTTTCGAAGGGTTAAGAATTGGGCGCGCAGGCCCGTCTAACATTCTGCCCTTCCACTCTCATTTATCTTGCATACTATATCCTTTCATTCCCACGTGTTACTTTAAGCATTAATTTAAAGGCATGTAACATTATAAAGTTAACATAACAGCATTCATTTACAGTATGCAATCATAATAAAAAATAAGTAGGTTTTTTTTCAAACAAACAAGATAGTAATTGGGAAAAAAAATATTAAAATAAAATAAACAAAACAATAAATAAATAAAAATTAATAAATTCTGTATACCGACACTCACTCATGCGGTCAAACCGTCTACAATTAATCTGCATTTTTGAATGTGTCATCAATCATCAATACAAAAATTACATAAACACATTCTCGCTTATATCTATACATTCTTGGTGGAAAATGAAATAATAATAATAACACTTTCTTACTCACTTCTGTGGCAGGTAAAGTCTTTGAGCAGTTTAAAAAAAAAAATTATGTATATCTGCTTATTCTCATATACATCATACCATTTAAGTGTAATGAAGTCTGAATCATATCTCGGCATCATTCAAAATTTATCACCGCGCAAACCCCGTGGATAGAACTGACCAATGAAACGCCAGCTTGGTAAAAGTAGTGTCAGAAGATACGCTAGGCTATTCGAGACAATTAAAGTCCATTCCAATTATTGCAGGCTGCAAGATCTCCCTTCTTGGGCAATTTGACAGTTATTCCTTTGTTCCACTCCATTGGTGTTGTCCCTGTTTTCCAGACTTGTGCAAATAGTGGTTTTAATAGTTCTGCTGCTAGCTCAGGGTCTGTCTTAAATAGCTCTGCCAGGAGCTTTTCCATTCTTTAACCCTTTGATTGTTGTGATGATTTCCTCTTTTCGTGGAATGTCTGTATTAACATCTAGATCATTTTCAGCCTCAGGAACATTCAGTTGTGTCTCTGGTGGTTCCTTGTTCAGAGTTTCTCTGAAATGCTCTGCCCATCTTGTTTCCTGTCCCACTGCTGTTGTGATGAGATTTCCTTGCTTATCTCTTTCTAATGTAATATTGTTTGCACCTCGTTTTCCGCGGAAAACGAGGCAGGTCGTATAGATATGATCAATTAATGTAGATGGCGAGTCTTACTCTCGTGGGTTGATTGACTAACTGTGTGAGGTTGTATGAGATGGTGATATCATTCCACGTGTTGTTCGGTTTGTGAAGGTCAATATTAAAATCCTTCAGTAGAATAATTTCCTTCGAAGAAGCCCAAACGTTGTCCATCATTCGTGAGAATGTGTCAAACCATAAAGTAGAAGAGCTAAGGTTTCGGTACAGGTAACCAATCAAAACGGGGGTCAGGTTGGGCAGTTTTATTTCCAGCCATATACATTCAATGCCAGTATGTTCTAGATCATCAAGGCGTCTGTACTGAAGAGATGTTGAGATGTATATGACATGGAGACACCTGCAGCTAATGGTACAGGACAGGAAGACATGACATAAGTTTGTTGAAGGCCTATGCTCCTTGTGGAACTGAAGGGTGATAAACGAACGAATGAATGAATGATTGAACGAATGAATAAACGAATGAATGAACGAATGACTAAATGAATGAATGAACGAATGAACGAACGAATAAATGAATGAACGAGCAAATGAATGACTAAACGAACGAACGAAAGAACGAACAAATGAATGAACGAATGACTAAATGAATGAATGAACGAACGAATGAATGACTAAACGAAAGAACGAAAGAACGAATGAATGAACGAATATTTAGAATGTAAAACTTGCAAGAAAACGTCAGAAACCCGTGTAGTTCGTACATTCTCATTTAGTCATGTCCACATCATAATTTCCCCCCCTTTTTTGTGTGCTCCTAATGGAGCAAGTAGCCACCCCTGCAGCTGGTACCCTTGCAAGAAGCCTGCACCAGAGCATTCAACTGTGATAGTTCATTACATTGATAAGTTTCAGTTGTAATTAGTTTTAATTAATGAAGCTGCCAGCCCCATGCACAACATCATATTAGTGGCCTTGTAGGACATGCACGAAGACGCAGTAGTCCGATTCTTTCTTTGTCTCATAAGACACCCCCCCCCCCTTTCTCCCCCCCAGCAGAAGTACACAGGGGGGAAAATCGACTGTTTAGCATACGCAGAATCACACAAGAAACTTGATGCTACCAGGTTTTGATCACGAAACCTCGTAACCGTGCCGTGAGAGGATAGCGCTCTAACCCGCTCAGCCAGTCATAGAACATTGGTCGTCAGTTAAAATTCTTTTGCCTGTGACTGTTTGGATTACTCAGCGACTAGAAAAAAGAAACTACCATACCACAGGAAGTGTAGGCTTACATACTAATGTTAACCACGGTAAAGGTGTTCGTCCTCCAAGCCAACAACTAAAAAAATCATAAATGGTATTGCAGCGTTACAAAAAAAAATAAAACATTACATTAGAAACATGAGACGCGTCAGGATAACCCCCTGATAGTCAAAAATATGAAACAAGGACGAGGAGTACTGAAAGGCTATGATAAAATGGCATAGTATACAGCAGACACGTGGACAGAACTTACTTACTTAGTCGTTCCTCTTCTACCGTGAGGTGTAGAGATTTGTAAGAGAAAGCACCATACTATTCTATCGGCTGTCTTCCTCCTAGCTTGGTTCCATTCTAGTCCTCGGTCCTTCAAAGATTGTCTAATGTTGTCCTCCCAGCGGACTTTGGGTCGTCCAGGAGGTCTGGATCCCTGGGTCTTAGTTTCCCATGCTTGCCGTGGTAGTCGATCTTCTCCCATTCTGCAGACATGGCCAAACCATCTCAGTTGGGACTGTTCTACTTGGGTCTGCAGGGGTTGGGTTTTTAGGCCTTGACGTATCGTCTGGTTGCGGACCATGTCTCTTCTTGTGGACAGAATTAACAAATAAAAATACTAAATAAAAATAATTTATATAAACACAAAGAAACTAACTACTAAAACGCAGCAATAATATTAAATTAACCAAAAGAAAAGTATGAACTGGCGTAGAAATAGTCTCCAACGAAGAACCAGTGTCATAAGTGGAAAAGCAGACACAAACCGGAACGGGGAGTGAACAAAAGGGGAAACTATCGAAGTAAAATGTAAAAGTGATCACATAGTGGATACTGCCGTAGGGAGTGAAGTGGTGCAGACATCACTGTAGTAGGTCCAGCTTAACGAGGTGAAGTGACCATATCCCTTCCTCGCTGGCTTCGCCTTCCCTAACTCAGCAGCAAAGTCAGGTACCCATTTGGGACCCAAAGACGCAGCAACATAGAACGCAGTCAGCGACTCATAGCTTGACTGCTTGCGTCAGGACCAGCGGAATCAGAGCTGGTCAAGACCGCACTCCACCTCCACGTGGTGGTCCTGGAAACAGTCTGCAGCAGTGCAGTCTGGCTGAGCGAGTGTGGATCGCATTGGGAAGGCAAACCCGGTCCTAAAAAATGCCGTGCAGAAGTCGGATGTGTCGACCGAAAGGTGCAGATATCACAGTTTAGGCGTAAACAGACACAACGCAACCATCGTCCTTTTCAGGACGAACGAGGAAGAAGAAGAAGGTATCCATTTACAGCGGGTTAAACTGGATGCTACCAGATTTCGAACACAAAACTCGGCAACTTTGCGACGAAAGGCAAACGCTCTATCCACTCTAGCCACAAGTTATACGCTCGTAAACCACCTGCCTCCACGAACAACTCAAATGGTTACAAAAAGAGTGAGCTCTGTTCCAAATTTCAGATACTCTGAAACCTTAAAAAAGACATGATTTGATTAGAGTAGATCTTTACAGAGCTCAGTGGTTTTAAAGTAGATCCCCCACAGCCCCCGGGTTGCCTACCCCTGCTGTAAAGTGACGGAGAAAGTGGCAAGACGCACGAGATGAACAGGGGCGTGTGATCATTGGTCTGTGTATGCCAGGGCATTAACTGATTGACTGATACAGTGTTTAATGTCCATAATAACGTCAGAGTGTATGATGATGACGTGGCAGGCATGTGAGTGCTTTGTGGAAGCTTCCTGCAAAGGTCGTTTTATGCTCCAGAGTCAAAGAAAAGGAAAATGATGATGATGGTGGTGGTGGTGATTGTGATGATGATGGTGGCGGTGGTGATTGTGATGATGATGGTGGCGGTGGTGATTGTGATGATGATGGTGGCGGTGGTGATTTGTGATGATTATGATAATGATGATGGGAGCTGAAACATAAAAAAGCATTCAAATCTGCGAAGAAATTAAAAACTGAGAAACGAGGTGAGGCTCTGTTACGAGGGCTAATTAAACTCTTGCTTAACGAAAGACACATTTTACAGCTGCAAAACAAATGGCCGTCTTTCTGCAAGCAATGACACAAAAGAAAATAAAGAAAAGAAGATATGAGGAGTTAAAAGAAGCTTATGTTACTGTATATAATTAGAATAATGCTGATGATGGCTTAATCCAAATGTAATAAAAATACGGAGTGTGTTATGAGTGATTTAAGACAGAAGAGTTCACAGATGATAGCACAATAAGTTCTCTGTCTACGCAAATGATAAACGTTTCTGAGACTCTCGCACGAAACACACGTAAACAGAATTGGGGTTTCTCCCCCATTCAAATTCATGTAACATAGGGGGATGCGTTCAACCACACCGGATAATTTTCAAACGATGCTTTATGTACGACCTTTGGTGTGCTTTATTACTTATAGAGCGTTCCATTGGCAGACTAATTAGAGCGATGGCCTCCGGCGGCAAATGTCCCAGGGTCGAAACGCGGTGACAACACGCTCCAGTCTACTCAGCTGTAAATGGGTACCAGACTCTGCAGTATCCGCTATGGGACTACCTTTATTTTTGTTTTCTTTAATTTACAATACACACATGAAGTGGCACTAATAAAGTAAAAAGACAACAAATATGACTTACCATAAAGGAATGATTTAATGTACGTCCAATCCCTCCAAAATTGTATTCTAGTTCTGAAAGTTGTCAAAACTTAAGCTTGCCGTTAGAGGCGACTAACATAGTGTGTTTATGAGGGTGGCAACTTCATCGTGTAAAACAAATAGCTAAAGACAGGCCACCATAAGAGAACACGAATGCTTTGGTGCAGGACTTGCTTAAAAGTTGTCAAAACGTTGTACCTAGTTATTGTTCAATGTAATGGATACTGTAGCACGTTCTTCTCTGAGCCACGTGCCACTGAGACAAACACTTACGGCACGGCCCAATTTAGGGATTATTACTACTTTACTAAATTCACTTACTGTTGATACCAGGTTATTACTATGATAGCGCTTAACTGGATCTCTATAGATTTTGTTCCAATGTAATGGATATTGTAGCACGTTCTTATGTCAGCTCAGCAGCATAAAGACAAACACTTAAGGTACGGAACACTTAGGGATCATTTTTACTTAATTAAATTCACTTACTGTTAATACAATAAAACGTATTTTATGCAACAATTCTTTGTCAATGGAAGTAAGCAATCAGTTTTTCGGTGTTATATACAACCAAACATCACATACGGGAGTGAGTCACGGACAATTAGTAAACATGTTGGAAGAGCACCAGAGGCCACAGAGATGAGGTTTTGCAGAAGAATGTTAAAAATACCATGGGTAGCTAAAAATAAAAGTAATGAGGGATGTCCTGACAGAGGCCATCCACTTTCTTTGGGCTTACTATAGAATAAGAAAACTGGATTTTTCGTGAGAACAGGAATGACTGACGGAAAAAGAGACAAGAAGACAAAGAGAGCAGATACTGGACAGTTTGACATCATGGCATGGAAAGAAGTCAACAACAGAATTGATTAATAGTACTGGAGACAGGAAGTTATACAGATGCATCATCGCCTATGCCATCAGGCATGGTACTTGAAGAAGAAGAGTGTTAATACAAGGTTATTATCATACTGAGACTTACTTACTTAGTACTTCCTCTTCTACCGTGAAGTGTAGAGGTTTGGAAGAGAGAGCACCACACTATCCTATCGGCTGTCTTCTTCCTGGCCTGGTTCCATTCTAGTTCTCGGTCCTTCAAAGACTGTCTAACGTTGTCCTCCCAGCGGACTCTGGGTCGACCAGGAGGTCTGGATCCCTGGTTCTTAGTTGTCCATGCTTGTCGCGGTAGCCGATCTTCTCCCATTCTGCAGACATGGCCAAACCATCTTAGTTGGGACTGTTCTACTTGGGTCTGCAAGGGTTGGGTTTTTAAGCCTTGATGTATCGTCTGGTTCCGGACCATGTCTCTTTGACTCGCATCATACGTCAAGACTGGGACATAGGTGGAGCGGTATACAACCATCTTCGACTTCTTACAAACTTCTCTTTTGCTGAGGAATCCTCGATTTATGGCCTGAAAAAGTCTCCCAGCTGCTGCTCTTCGGGTAGCCAACTATTCTTTGATGCCTCCCTTCCGGTCTATGACAGCTCCGAGGTATTTCAAGTGGTTGACCTGCTCCAGGACCTGTTCTCCCAGCTTAATCTGATGCCTTCTTTCCTCTCGTGATATCACCATGGTTTTTGTTTTAGAGTTGCTTATGACATCCCTCTCTTCTCCAGCTCTTCCTTCCAGACTTGCAGGTTGAATTGAGGATGTGCCTCTGATTTAGCCAATAGGGCAACATCATCAGCAAATGCCAGCTCTGAAATACATACCTGTCTCATCTTCTAGTACCCCAGTGAATACTTTCTTGTCCTCTCATTGCATGCCTTGATGACAACGTCCATGATGGGTAAGAAACGATAAGGTGACAGAATATCACCTTGTCTTACACCAGTGGTGGTCCTGAACTCTTCTGACTTATGGTTTGCCGTCCTCTCATAATGTCTGCAAGATTTGAAGAAGCTCTGTGTAGCATGAATCAGAGGTGCTGGAATGTTCTTCCTTGCCAAACAGTCCCACAGTTTGCTCCAGGGGTCCTTGTCAGACGCCTTTTCCAGATCTAAGAAACAAAGATGGATCTCGCTTTTATACTCAAGGGCCTTTTCACTGAGCTGTCTGAGTGTGAAGATTAGGTCTGGAGTACTTCGGTTTGCTCGGAAGCCACACTGAACCTCATCCATTTGTGGTCTCTGCTCTAGGATTCTAGAGCAGATTTTACCAGGGACACTGAGAAGGGATATGCCTCAGTAGTTTCCACTTTGTCGATTGTCACCTTTTTTTGAAAATCGGTGTTATGATGGCAATCTCCCAATCCTCTGGTATGGTCTTGCTGCACCAAGCTGCCTGTAGGACCCTCAGGAGTAATAGGTCGCCTGCTGCTCCCATGTACTTAACCATTTCTGGTGTTATACCATCATGCCCTGCTGCTTTGCCCATCTTGATTTTCTCCAGTGTTGCCCTCAGTTCTTTCATCTTTATGCCATCTTCACCACCATTGGTTTCCTCTTCTGTGCTAGTGGTTATCATTTCTGATGCTTGACCTTGCTCACCATCAATGGGTTCTGAGAAATATTCTTTCCATCTTTCCATTACTTCCTTTCGGGCAGTAAGCAATTTGCCTTGCCTGTCCTTTATAAATTTAAGAGGGCACTGTTTTTCCTTCCTCGTGTTCTTTAGGGTCTTGTAGAACCATTTATCGTTTTCTTGAGCACCTTTTTCTAGCTTTTCTCCAAATTCTTCCCAGAACTTCTGTTTTGCTGCTACCACCTTCTTCTTTGCTTCTGTTCTGAGTATCACCACATTCTCTATATTTCTCTGTTTTTCCTGCTATGTTTTTAGCTACTAAGTATTGTTTCCATGCCTTTTTCGTCTCCTTTATTTTCTTTTTAACTTCCTCTGTCCACCAAGATGTCCTCTTTCTCTTCTTCCCAAGTCGGACTTCACCACATGCTTCTGCGTAAACAAAGAACTTACTGAATTTCCGGCACTTAAATTCTCACAGTTATACTTCAGTTAAAACAGCGATTCACAATAATTAAAAAAATATAGATAAATAATTCCGCTATTCGCAAAACTGTCAGCCGTAATAGATGAGGTCTTACAAAAAGGTTAAGTCCGACATGCCAGGAGCAAAGAAAGCAAAGGATCAAGGAAACTTGAGATTATTTGTTTTCAAAATCAACGAATGGATCAAACTAGAATTAGCATTATATGTAGCTGCAGTTCTCACGTAATCAAGCCCCAGTTCTATTCATTCACTACCCTTCCGCTAAGTAGGCCTTCACAAAATTCATGCCGTGTTCCCCTGCCTGTATCATCCGCTCGAGGTCGTTTGGTGTCTTCTCTATTAAGTCTATGTCTGTCTCCAGTTCACTTCTGTATGTATCTTTCTGTTTCCCTCTGTTTCTCTTATCACGGGAATTCCAGAAAAACAACTGACTTGTAATGCTATCAATAGGTTTCCTCAAAGTGTATCCTATTCACCACCAGTCTGGTTCTTGCCATCAATTCAACACTGGTGACCTTGACGTACCATTTCAATCCATCTTGTCTACACAAGCACCCATAAGTCTGCAACTTTGTGGTGATTGTCGTTTGTTGTTGTTTCCCGTGCTTCAGAGCGATACTATTGGACTGACTTGACATCTGAGTTTTAAAACTGATTTTTGTGCTGGGCTTTTTTTTTTTAAACCTTCATACATTTCCCTATGCAATGAAGTCTCCTCTTGTATTTTGTATTCTTATTTTGATATCATTGTCTGTTCATCCAACTTTGTATATTGCTGCCAATATATATGTATGGGAGCCGCGGTAGCATAGTGGTTAGTGCACTGGCTTCCTAGCGCAGTGATCTATGGTTCGATCCCCATATGAGGCGGGAATTTTTTAGGCCACAAACGGCTCCTGGGTCGACCCAGCCCCAAATTGGTACCAGAGCAACTCTGGGAAGGTTAAGGCGGCCGGCGTGATGCCGAACACATCACCCCTAGTGTGCCGACGGTCAAGATAATATGGGCCTAACACCATATTCCCAAAATGCCTCAATGGGCGTGTAACGGGTTCCTTTACCTTCTTTTTTAATATATATGTATGATTATAATCTTGTATGCGGCGTTTCTTCAACTGCAATCGTGTTATCATTTGCTGTAATGATTCTCACAATCTTTGTCTTTTCCTTGTTTTACTTTCAGACCTAATTGATTCGACCCGCTAATCAAGTATTTTTATTTTGTCTTGCATCTGGCTATGGTTATGGAACAGAAGAGCCTAGTCATCAGCAAAATCCAGATCGCCAGGTGTACTGTTAGTGTGGCCACTGAAGTCTGTTTCTACTGGCTGAGGTCGTTTTTCTTAACCCAATTTATAGCGAAAAAATATGGTGACAAGAGGCCAATTTGCAGCACCACAGTTCTTATCTCAAACGATTCTGTAAGCTGTCCTTCATGAAGAATTCTGCACTGTACACTCTCGTATATTTTCTCTATTAGGCTAATGATCTTCAGGTGGACTTTACAATACCATTACATAACTATGATATTTTTTCTCAGCCAGCTGGATGACATTTCTCGAAAATTATATCCCCAAATTGGCAAGCTTCTAAAAGAGGCACAAAGGTGCTAATCCTTTAGAGGTTCAAAGCTCGTTTAAAGCGAGGCGGGATTTTGCATACAACACCGAAACATCCGCATTCAGATTAAACACAGGAAAGGAAAAAACACGGAAGCATTTGGTGCGTGTGACGGCAAATCACCGACTGAAATCCCATGTATGTTTAGCCCCGACAAACTGTTTGCTCCGAGTTGCTCATTACATTCCACCACACCCCAACGAAATGGCTCTGGGTAATGACCAATGAAGTTCTTTGACCATTGCACGGATAAAAAAAAATGTAATACACGTTATTAAATTATACTAATTCATTTAGTAAATCATCATGCGCGTTAGAAGGTAGTCTATCTTAATGCCAAATTCTGAGACAATAATATAACGCGCACTTCACGGACGCTTCATACCCGGTTATCTTTTACTTATGTCAAGTTATCTCTCTTCTTTCGCAGCTAATCGTAGTGGAAAGTCACAGTGGTGTTCTTGGATATTCTGTGTGGCCGTACAGTTTATCGTCTCCTCTTGAAAGCTTCAGTCATACCTTTGAACCATCTTTGTATTGGTCTAATACATGCTCTACTTTACAATGATTTAGCATGAAAAGCATTTATGGTTGATCAACACCTTCAAATGTCTTTCTTCTGGGTTAACGTAATTGGCATGTATCGCCTGCCAGTACAGCAAGCACACATTTATGAAAAGTCTATCTTCTTGGCTGTGGTTTTTTTTTTTTTTTTTTTTTTTTTGCTTTTCATAATGTTCAGAGCCAAGACATAGGACTGCATCGACATTTCAGTTAAAGACTCTTACTTATGTGTTGGACTCGATTTCTTTAGTTTCCCACAAATTTCCCACTGCGGTGAGAGCCTTCTTGCTTTCTGTTTTCTTATTCTGATATCGCTTGTCAATAATATGTCCGTTGTTGCCAAGATACATATATTAGTTCAAATCCTGAAACGGTGTTTCTCCAAGTGCAAGCTGGCTATTACTTGTCACATTTATTCTCATAATCATTGTCTTTTCTCGGAGGATTTTCAGACCAAATAGATATGACATATCATCAAGTATTCTCATTTTGTCTTGCATCTACGACAGGAGGGCAAGGTCGTCGGTACAATTTAGATCGTACAGTTGATTTGTCAGAGTCCACACTGAATTACATTTCTGGTGGCTGATTGTGACAGAGGTTTTGAAAATAGATTTCATATATCTACATTGTTTTCCACCTGGCTTCCTCAATTAGTTATGCACGTTTTGTTACACGCAGACCCCTTCACTTCTTTATATCTGTCAAACTCTAAATTTGGCCACGCACATTTTCTTTTTCTCAATGTCGTATAAACTATGAGGAATGTTTAAAAACAGACTATGTTTCACCTAGAGAGAGGGGACGGGTTGAATATTTGTAGAACCAAGGGGCGATTATTCAAAAGTCGTACATGTGATGGATTGCACTTTCTCAGGGGGAGATAAGCTTACGAAGAAAATCAAGAGCGTTAAGTCAAAAGGACGTACTTTTGTTAGTAATTGGTCAGGGGGAATTATCTGAAAGGGAGATAATTTACAATTTACCCCCCCCCCCCCCTTTTGTCCGTTCGTTCGTGAAAACGCAATTAAGCTACGGATCGACGAGATCAAAGAGACGATTTGCCCGTGGGACCACGTCTACTCGGCGGCGATTGTGTCAAAATTACCTTTCATACAGAATTTGAACGAAGAATTCCCCAAAGGTATTATATATCCAAGAGCGAGCGAAGTTCTGCAAATTTAATATATATAGTCCAGCTTTCAAACCCAATTTATCCAGTACCCACACATTTTTCAGACATCTAGCAGCGATTTCTAAATCCATTTTACTATTTGGAGTTAGTAAGTTTTCGTTGGAGTTGTTTTTAATTCTTGTGTTGCGGTAAATATTATACTAGAATTTTGAGTGATTTAATTGTTAAGTCCATCATTATATTTCACTTAGATTTTCTGTGTAGAGTGATTTACTTGTTAAGGTCCGTCAATTATATTTCACTAGGATTTTGTGGTGTGTAAATTGGCTAGCGAATTAAAATAATTTATAGCTCAATTGTTCCAGCTGTAGCGTTGATTTAATTAATTGCTAGTAACCAATAAGAGATATTTTAATCGACTAGTAAATGCGCTATTCATTATGAGTACTGACGAAATATATATTTATTTCTAATTCATGGTGAGTAATTTTATCAATGACTAGCGCTTATTTCACGGGGTTTCTTTTTATAAACGATAAGACAAGCTCTAAGCTTGTAGTTTCTAATTAAAGTTAAATAACCGAAGTGGATAATAATATGGTATTTTACGTGGGTTAGGATAGGTTTGAGAATACTATATTGTGGTTAAGTATTTTGTATCTTTTCTTCCTATATCTAGTACTGGGTCACATACTGTGGCAGATTATGATAATTGATTTCATATATCTTTTTCATTATCTACACTTTTCTTTTACCTTTTCTTCCACCTATGCACGTTTTAACTTAAACCCCTATATGCTCAGATATCCGTCTCTTTTTTCTCATTAGCACGCACATTTTATTGCTGTTCGCTATTTCTTTGATGTACGCTCTCGAGCAGACCTCTTAGCTACGTTGATCTGTAATTTATTCTTAACACCAGCGATTGAAACTCGTTGGATAAGATAAGAGTGATCAAGAATGTATTACTTTTAGTACTAAGAGCAGATAATTTTTGAACCAAGGTGAGCAAATTGCTATTACCTCCCTTGTAATCCGTTCACTAGAAAGTAATTAACCACGGTGATAACGTCGAGATCAAAGACATAGCTCGCTAGAAGACGAGCAGAGACGAAGGAAACTCACACTGATTAGCGAATTGGCGATGCCTGATCTAAGAATGAATAGGGTTCTGGTTTTTCGGCTCCTAATGTGTGATAGATCTTTGATTTGCAAATCCGAACGTAGAATCCACCATATAGGTGCGTCAAACATAGCCTCTGGCAGAATCTAGCGGTGATTTCTAGAATCCCCTGGTTTTAGGATAGTTTCGTAGTTTATCGTTGGAGATAGTCGAGTAGAAGTTTGTGTGAAGGTAAATAGTATACTAGTAGTTTTGGGTGATTTTAGGGATAAATCGTCGATTATATTTTTTTAGATTTTGTGCAGAACGATTTACTAGATAGGTACGTCATGGTATTTCTCTAAGATTTTACTGTGTTACAGTGGCTAGCAGAATAAATAATAATTCTAGCTAAACTTTTTCAGCTATGAAATAAAATCTAAGTAACTGCTAATAACCAGTCAGAGAATATTTTAACCAACTAAGTAAATGCACTGATTCATCATGAGTATTGACAAAATATGTATTTATTTCTAATTCATGATGACTGATTTATTTAAATGGCTAGAATTTATTTTACGGAAGTTTTAAACGATGAGACAAGCTCTAAGCTTATAGTTTCTAATTTAAGTTAATAACCGAAGTGGGTGAATATATTATATTTTACGCGAGGTAGGACAGGAGTGAGAATACTACATATTGGTTAAGTATTTTGTATGTTTTTCTCTTTATACAGTATTTGGGTCATACCCTAAAACTTACCAGCGGCTTCAATGTATTTCTGAGAATAACCATAAGTGTCACGTAGGGTTTATATTCATTTAATTTCCTACATCTTTTTCCTATTCTTTCACATAAATTCTCTCTTTTATTATCTCTGTATTTTTTTCCTGTGTATTTTTCATCCATTCGTTTTGCGAATATTATTTTCATATAATTCGCAAACTTTACCTGTTTTCCTTTCTCTTAAACTGAGAATCGCGCTAGGACGATATTACGTAGATGTCAGGGCTGCAGGGCGTCAGAAGGCGTGATAAGTCGGTTCGCTGAACATAGGACGTAGCAAATCGTCTACATTCTCACCGAGCGCGCGAGCTTCTTCTCGGCATTAGTCCCGGTGAGGTGTGATACTTTACATCTGCACCGGTCAGTATCCAGACATTTGGCTGGAAAATCCCAAACTGACACGGCGCTCACTTGGGCCATGGTCAGCTGTAGTGTGAAAAACTGCCCTACAATGGAGTCAGGCTGTCTGGGATTTGAAACTGACACGCGTACATCGTGGTCAGTAGGTGACAGTTACGACACGCGTTAAGCGGACGTAAATGTTGGGAGTAGGGGAGATAATTTCGCTTGGCGAAGTAAGTTTGGGCCCTTTGTCTGATTTTAAGATATTGGCCAAGTTTGAAACTTTAATTTCATTCTCGCTCATAGACTCCACAGTAGATAGGTCGCTCGAAAACAGAATAGCTGTTAGCGAAGATCTCAGTTTGTTTCGGCAATTTGTCGAACTTCTAGACTTCCAGAAATATTTTCAGCATTTTTATTCTTAAGTTGTGCGACTACCTGTAATTCTGTGGTTGAGGTAATTAATATGATAGATATATAGATTTTGTGAGTGTTAAAGTGTTAAATCGCTAAATTCATTTAAATCTATTTCTTTAGCGCAGAAGAGAAATAAAGTGGTAGGCTATTATATTTTCTAGGGAAGCATTCAGTGGAAAGCAGTAGGAAATTATAATTTCTAGCTTATAACGGCAATTGTAGCTATTTATGAATTTAATTTAACTGCTAATACTCAGTCGAGTGTATTTTTCTAAACTAACGTATAAACTCTAGAATCGAGCCTCATGAATGATGACGGGATACGCACGTGTTCCTAATTTATGAGGAATGCTGATTTTTAAATATAACTTACGTCACGGGAAGTTTAAATGATAAGCAAAGCTCTCTGCTTGCAAGTTTAAATGTAAGTTTTAACCAGTACAGATTCTGTTTATTATATTATATGTGTTATTTTTCCTCCACACAGTGAAAGTTTTGGGGTGACCCTAACTTTACCAGCACCTAGTAGTAGTTTCCATACTTGTGAAGAAATAGACAGTCCTTATTTTGAACCACGTGGGTTTTCTCAAGTAACACTGATCTGACGGTGCAAGTTAGACAGAAATACTAATATCCCTATAACGGGTTTTCAAAGACTGTAATGATAAATACTGGACCTTGGAACCAGCACTTAATTTCTTCTAGAAACTCTATATAATTTGCTGCCTGGTGGCGTGAATATTTACAATCATTTCCCGACTAGATTATATCTTGTGGACAAATCTGTGGTGTGACTAAAGTGAATCCTATACTGAGGGAAGGCACCGACCTGACATTCATCATTTTTTTGAAACCTACGCTATTGACCCTGTGCTCTGCTAACTCCCGCGCCTGGAATAATTGTTGGGTGACGTAATCAGACATTTGAACAAATTTGCATACCCAAGTAGTCGTTCCCGGAGACTCCAAGTTTAATACGTCTTTTGGAACTGGGGACTTCTTGGCAGAAGACTGCATTTTTTTGAGTCTGTGTGAAAATCTAAAATCAATGTGTTCCAAGAGGCAGCGAGCAAAGTCGTGAGTACCTGAATGAGAAGCCATGGCGGAATGAATGAGTGTACACTGGTCTGAGTGATATTTTCACTATTATATCTTTGACACCCTGTTGCTGTCCTAATTTTTTTTTCCAATCTGCATAATTTGTTGCTAAGGCTAGAGTTCTTGTGTTTTTGTCTTAGGTTAAATCAGATTTTTTTCAAACTCTGGGCATATAATTACGAGATAAAACAAAGAAAAACTCTTAGACTCAAACCCTATGTATCTGTGACTCTGGCGCCATCATCTGTTCTCTTAACGGGGCCGGGCTAAACCTAGAGTTAACACTATAACGGGGCTATCATCCTTGCAACATTTCTTTGATTTTTTATGACTATGTGTATATGTATTTTCCTTGATGTACTTTCTTTGATGTTGTGAGCCGATTTTTCCTGATAATAAAATCGCTCTTGAACTAAATAATCGTGTTTGGTCAGCTCGTTCTAGATAATATATATATCATTGTTATAGTTTTCCCACGTCTGTGTGTTTACCTGTCGTCACGTGTATGTGCGTGCCTGTGAGTGATAGAAATATACGTAATATGTATATTGGTGTAGTCTGTCTGACGCTGTAACAACTGTTGTAGAAGATAGGTGAGAGAGAGAAGAATTCTTTTCGCTTTCAGAGACAGCCACTATATCAAAATCTATCATCTCACGTGTGTGGAAATTCTATTACCTTTCACTAACTCTCACTGAGTCTATCACCTATTCAAACCTATTCAGAAGGGACCAAACCTAGTCTTAATTCTCCTATCGGAAATCTACGACAAATGAGGGCTCGTTTCCGGTCTTTGAACTTAGAATAGGAAGACGAGCACGACAAATGAGGGCTCGTTTCCGGTCTTTGAACTTAGAATAGGAAGACGAGTACGACAAACGTGGACTCGTCTATCTGGATTTTGTATTTAAGATTCTTATTCTGTAATAGAGTAAGAGTGTGATGTTTTGTGAGTTGTGTATCTTTTTAGAAAAAAAAAAAAAATTACCCCCTAGACTAGCGATCTGTTTACGGGCGTGCTGACCACACAAACTAATAAGTTTTTTTTTCCACAGCATCTTTGAATAATATACATTTTGGTTACAGGTTGATTTTGTCGGGATATATGTTAACTGCTGATTGTAATACTAAATGCTGGTAAAGTGGTGAGTGTATAACATTCACTGGGTACTGAGACAGAACGGCGTTTGAACTAAGTTAAGGAGTGTGTTTCGGACTTTTTGTCCAGATTAATTCCCTCCCTTACCCGATCTGACTTCAGGGGCGAACTTATAGTGGATTTTTAAAAATTAAGGGATTATTTTTCTCTTTAATTTTTGCAATATTCTTTTGCTTTTCCACTGTAGCAACTTATTTTTCAGTAGTAATCTTAACTACCATTTATTTGGCGTAGTCGTGTTTTGCATTGAGTGCTTTATTGCCGATAATAGCAGCGATAGTTAGATTTTATTTTGGAGGAGGTATCCCAGGGTTAAATATATCATCTTTTGATTTTTTTGGTAATTTTTTTTCTCGTAAGTGGTAGGAACCAGGTTATTCTTTTTCCTATTTTCTATCTCCACGTGTCTCAGTCACTGACATAATATGGCCGAGAGGGCAAAGCTTAGACAACTTCTCAGGGACGAAGCGAGAGAGGAGGGACTGGAAGGAGAGGAAGCGAAAGCTTTTGTCAGGGACGAACTTGAGAGATATGATGCGGAGAGGAAAGCAGAAGAAGCTAGGAGGAAAGAAGCAGAAGACCGGCTATTACAGCAGAAGAAGATTGAGGAGGAAATGGAAATTCGCAGGATGCAGCATGAGGAAAAAGAGAAGGAGAGACAGCATGAGGAAAGAGAGAAGGAGAGACAACATGAGTTGGCTCTTAAAGCTCTAGAACTTCAAAGTCGTGGCGCTGCCTCTACCTCCACCAATGGAGAGTCTTCTCCTCATTCTTCCTTAACTGATCCTTCTAACAGTCAATCTCTTCACCTCAATGCTATGTCTTTCACTCTTGAATCTTTTCCTTGTCCAAATGAGAAGATTGACACATGGTTAGAAAAATTTGAGAAAATTGCAACTCTGTACGGGTTAGAGAGGTCGCGGTGGAATATGAAACTTTCCCAGGCCCTAAAAGGTTCTGCTTATGATGTTTATTCTAAGCTGGAAAGTAGCCAACAAGACGACTACGATGTGTTGAAGAAAGCGTTACTGGAGTGCTTTGAAATGAACGCTCGCAAGTTTTTGCAACTGTTTCGCAACAGCCGGAAAGAGAATTCTGAAACTTTTCACCAGTTCTCATCTCGTCTTAAGGGATATCTAACAAAGTGCCTTGAGCTTTCGCAGCTCCCCTCTACCTATGAAGGTCTTGAGGAACTTGTTCTAACTGAACAAATAAAGAACACTTTGTCTGCTGATACCCGGAGATTTCTCGCTGAGCAGGGGGCAGAAAAACTTGAAGACATTTTGGAAAAGTCTGAGCGTTATCACAATGCGCTGGCTGAACTACCGGCCACAAAGCGGAAACCGACAGAGGAGCATTTTCGAAAACATAACCTACAGCAATCTTCTCAGGCTTCTAACCTAAACAACCACAGAGAAACTGGACCTCAAAACCCCCCTCCTGAAAAATCCAAGTTCTACAAGAACAAGTACCCCAACCACCCCAAACAGTCTGATCAACCCGACCGCCCTACATGGCAGCGTAGCCAGAAAGGACAAGGTGGCAAAGGGAGAACCCCTGAGCACGGGACATATGATCAGACCGAGCACACCGAGCCTAAACGCATCGGATGCTTATTAACAGTCTCGCAAGGCGGAATTATTGACAGTGATTCCCAACCTCTTGGGGATAGACCCTCAACGCGAGGTATTGTTACTTTGAACGGTTCTCAAACTTCTTGCTTATTTGACACGGGGCTTTCTTACGATTGCATTGTTGCCAGAAACCTGGTTAAACCCGGTCAAGAGACAGGAGAGACCGTCAAACTTTGTGGAGTTTGTAAGAGTGAGGCACCTACAGCGCTTCCCATCGCATTGGTGGAGATACACTCTGACTTTGTCAGAGGCGTGATCAAAGCAGCTGTTATGGATGATCCCATCTACCCAGTCATACTTGGCGGGAGATACGTGTGTATTGGAAAACCGGAAGAGCCGATTGTGGCAGCAGTAACTACAAGAGGGCAAACCAAGAAGGAACGGGAGCCTGCGCCTAATTTGTTACCTATGGAACTTAAAGAAGCGCAATACAAGGACCCTACTTTGGCACCCTGCTTTAGGAAACTGCCCATGGCTAAGGAACCCAAACAGCACGGGGACATTTTTTCTGAGGATGGCGTACTTTATCGGAGAACGGGCAAGCCTGACCAAGGTTACAACCAGCTCCTAGTACCGAAACAGTACAGAAGCCAAATCCTAGAAATGGGGCACTCTCTTCCCTTTAGCGGACATATGGGACAGAACGCCACAAACCAACGTATAACCACTCATTATTGGTGGCCAGGAGTGAATACTGATATTATCAGATATGTCAAATCCTGTGCCCAGTGCCAACGTGTACCACCCAAGCAACGGACCCCCCCAGTCCACATGGGTGAAATGCCAATAATGGGAACACCATTCGAACGGGTTGTGATCGACATTTTAGGGCCTTTCGAAAGGACTAAAAGAAGGAACAGGTTTATCCTGACCTTAGTCGATACATGCACTTTATGGGCAGAAGCTATCCCGCTAACATGCGCAGATGCCAAGCATGTCGCAGAAGCCCTCGTGCAGATTTTCACTCGGTTGGGATTCCCGCAGCAAGTGTTGACGGATAATGGATCTCCATACCGAAACCTGTTGATGGATGAGATCGTTAAGATCTTGAGGACCCAGCACATCCACACTAAGCCATATACTCCGGCCGGAAATGGGCTCGTGGAACGTGCTAATGGAAACCTCACCATGATGCTAAGTAAGCTGGCACAAGTGAAACCTGAAGATTGGGATCTCTGTATTCCTGCAGCATTATTTGGCTACAGAGAATCTCCTCATACTTCCACAGGATTTCCGCCAGCTACACTCTTATTTGGCAGACCCATTAAGGGCCCGCTTGAAGCCTTACTTCAGTCTCTGACAGACGAGAAGGCGGATGAGACAGTCGTCTCAGCAAGTAAATATGTGTCGGTTTTAAAGGAAAGGTTGAAACTAGGGTGGGACCTAGCAACGACTAACTTTAAGCGAGCTCGCACAAAGCACGCTAACCGATACAGGAAAGTCGCGGAAGAGAGAGAACTGGAAGCAGGAGAGAAAGTTTTGGTGTTACTCCCTACTGAGAACAACCAACTGAAGATCGGATGGCAAGGGCCGTTTACCGTCCTGAAGAAGATTTCTAAGGCTAACTACCAGATCTCTATTGAAGGAAAGGAGAAGGTTTTCCATTTAAATCTCTTAAAGAGATACTTGGAAAAACCAGTGCCAACCTCCGACCATCTCCTGACGATCGCCAAAACTGACGAAGATGACGATAGTGGCAGGGATATTCCACCGCTATCACAGGAAATCTTTCAAAAATGTCAGAAGCGGCGACGCTCTTTCAAGCGCGCATATGAGACATTCCAGGGGAAGGAAACTTTGAGGAGTGGACTTGAGTAGGAATTGGACAGAGATGGAGGGGGAAGATGAGAGGGAAGAGGACAGACAACCCGAAGCTACGGTTATAGGAAATTAAACTCCATAACGTAGACATGGAGTGCTTCCATATCTTAAAGGGGGGAGGCTCTGTCACGTAGGGTTTATATTCATTTAATTTCCTACATCTTTTTCCTATTCTTTCACATAAATTCTCTCTTTTATTATCTCTGTATTTTTTTTTCCTGTGTATTTTTCATCCATTCGTTTTGCGAATATTATTTTCATATAATTCGCAAACTTTACCTGTTTTCCTTTCTCTTAAACTGAGAATCGCGCTAGGACGATATTACGTAGATGTCAGGGCTGCAGGGCGTCAGAAGGCGTGATAAGTCGGTTCGCTGAACATAGGACGTAGCAAATCGTCTACATTCTCACCGAGCGCGCGAGCTTCTTCTCGGCATTAGTCCCGGTGAGGTGTGATACTTTACATCTGCACCGGTCAGTATCCAGACATTTGGCTGGAAAATCCCAAACTGACACGGCGCTCACTTGGGCCATGGTCAGCTGTAGTGTGAAAAACTGCCCTACAATGGAGTCAGGCTGTCTGGGATTTGAAACTGACACGCGTACATCGTGGTCAGTAGGTGACAGTTACGACACGCGTTAAGCGGACGTAAATGTTGGGAGTAGGGGAGATAATTTCGCTTGGCGAAGTAAGTTTGGGCCCTTTGTCTGATTTTAAGATATTGGCCAAGTTTGAAACTTTAATTTCATTCTCGCTCATAGACTCCACAGTAGATAGGTCGCTCGAAAACAGAATAGCTGTTAGCGAAGATCTCAGTTTGTTTCGGCAATTTGTCGAACTTCTAGACTTCCAGAAATATTTTCAGCATTTTTATTCTTAAGTTGTGCGACTACCTGTAATTCTGTGGTTGAGGTAATTAATATGATAGATATATAGATTTTGTGAGTGTTAAAGTGTTAAATCGCTAAATTCATTTAAATCTATTTCTTTAGCGCAGAAGAGAAATAAAGTGGTAGGCAGATATTTTCTAGGGAAGCATTCAGTGGAAAGCAGTAGGAAATTATAATTTCTAGCTTATAACGGCAATTGTAGCTATTTATGAATTTAATTTAACTGCTAATACTCAGTCGAGTGTATTTTTCTAAACTAACGTATAAACTCTAGAATCGAGCCTCATGAATGATGACGGGATACGCACGTGTTCCTAATTTATGAGGAATGCTGATTTTTAAATATAACTTACGTCACGGGAAGTTTAAATGATAAGCAAAGCTCTCTGCTTGCAAGTTTAAATGTAAGTTTTAACCAGTACAGATTCTGTTTATTATATTATATGTGTTATTTTTCCTCCACACAGTGAAAGTTTTGGGGTGACCCTAACTTTACCAGCACCTAGTAGTAGTTTCCATACTTGTGAAGAAATAGACAGTCCTTATTTTGAACCACGTGGGTTTTCTCAAGTAACACTGATCTGACGGTGCAAGTTAGACAGAAATACTAATATCCCTATAACGGGTTTTCAAAGACTGTAATGATAAATACTGGACCTTGGAACCAGCACTTAATTTCTTCTAGAAACTCTATATAATTTGCTGCCTGGTGGCGTGAATATTTACAATCATTTCCCGACTAGATTATATCTTGTGGACAAATCTGTGGTGTGACTAAAGTGAATCCTATACTGAGGGAAGGCACCGACCTGACATTCATCATTTTTTTGAAACCTACGCTATTGACCCTGTGCTCTGCTAACTCCCGCGCCTGGAATAATTGTTGGGTGACGTAATCAGACATTTGAACAAATTTGCATACCCAAGTAGTCGTTCCCGGAGACTCCAAGTTTAATACGTCTTTTGGAACTGGGGACTTCTTGGCAGAAGACTGCATTTTTTTTGAGTCTGTGTGAAAATCTAAAATCAATGTGTTCCAAGAGGCAGCGAGCAAAGTCGTGAGTACCTGAATGAGAAGCCATGGCGGAATGAATGAGTGTACACTGGTCTGAGTGATATTTTCACTATTATATCTTTGACACCCTGTTGCTGTCCTAATTTTTTTTTCCAATCTGCAAAATTTGTTGCTAAGGCTAGAGTTCTTGTGTTTTTGTCTTAGGTTAAATCAGATTTTTTCAAACTCTGGGCATATAATTACGAGATAAAACAAAGAAAAACTCTTAGACTCAAACCCTATGTATCTGTGACTCTGGCGCCATCATCTGTTCTCTTAACGGGGCCGGGCTAAACCTAGAGTTAACACTATAACGGGGCTATCATCCTTGCAACATTTCTTTGATTTTTATGACTATGTGTATATGTATTTTCCTTGATGTACTTTCTTTGATGTTGTGAGCCGATTTTTCCTGATATTAAAATCGCTCTTGAACTAAATAATCGTGTTTGGTCAGCTCGTTCTAGATAATATATATATCATTGTTATAGTTTTCCCACGTCTGTGTGTTTACCTGTCGTCACGTGTATGTGCGTGCCTGTGAGTGATAGAAATATACGTAATATGTATATTGGTGTAGTCTGTCTGACGCTGTAACAACTGTTGTAGAAGATAGGTGAGAGAGAGAAGAATTCTTTTCGCTTTCAGAGACAGCCACTATATCAAAATCTATCATCTCACGTGTGTGGAAATTCTATTACCTTTCACTAACTCTCACTGAGTCTATCACCTATTCAAACCTATTCAGAAGGGACCAAACCTAGTCTTAATTCTCCTATCGGAAATCTACGACAATAAGAAAGAACATTTTGTACTTAAATACGTGGGTCTTCAAGGTAAACCTGTCCTGGCATTGTGTTTGCATCCAGAAATAGACAGAGTACCAACCTAAAGGACATTAAGACTAAATGCTGTAACTGTGCCTTTCGAGCGAGATTATATTTATTTCCATAAATCTCATTTACATTCAGCCCATGTGGCAGAAAAATTACAAACATTAACATTTCCGACGGTTAATCATTTGTGGTGTGACCAAGAATTTTATACTGAGAGAAGTTGCCGACCTGACATTTCCTAAGTACTGGAAACCTCAAGATTCTGACACTGTGAGCCCTGTGACATATATTACCTGAACTGATTGAAGTGACATAAACAGTAATCCAGTAAAAATATAGTTGTAAAGAGAACGCTCCCCGGAAAAATTGGATTTAACCTGTTCTCTGTAGAGCTGGGGTTCTCTTTGCCAAAAGAACACTGGATGTGCTGATGTGTGTGTCCTAAAGTTTGCACCAGAAGGTGAAAATCAAGTTGTAGGTAAGAACGAATGTCAGTGGCCACTGTTGTATGGATAGAAAGAAAGCAGGAATGAATGGTTCTTTGATCGTATAAATTCATATATACCCACTTTGTAATATTTTGATGATGCAAATTGATTCCTTTTCAGAATAGATTAACGTATATCTCTATTCTTTACTGTAGAGGGAAATTCTAGACCATAGCGTAAACACCTTTTGACTCTTTTAGGGGTTAATAACTTCTCTTCTAACGGGATCTTGTCTCAACAGAGGGAGGGAGGATTACACCTATGAGTCTAACTCTTTAATTAATTCATTAACCTATGTCTATTTGTATTTGATTTGATATTCAACTTACTGCTGTAATAAAGTTTCTTTATGATGAATAAAATTTACATAAACTTTATTTACGTGTCGGTCAGCTTGTCCCAAAAGATCCCAAATCCATTGATGTAGTTTTCACGTCTGTGCGTCTAACTGTCGTCACTTATGTGTGTGTGTGTGTATGTGAGTGGTAATATCTATATATATATATCTATTAATATATATATTCTAGTAGACTGTCTGACTAACTAAGTTCTGTTGTAGAGAAAGGCTGAATGAGAGAAGGTTCTCGATTTCAGGGACAGACTCTTACTAGTTTCCACCACCTCACTCGTGAAAATCTATTTCTTTACATTACCTCGCACTGAGCTATCACCTGTTCTAATCTATACAGAAGGGACCAATCTATGTCTTAATTCCCCTATCTAAAACCTACGACACATACCCAAAACCTACCAGCGGTTTCCATAAAAATCTGAGAATAACGGATCTAAGTCCAACAGTACAAAAGAACATTCTGATATAATACTGGGTCTTCAAGGTGAACCTGTCTTACCTCTTATTTACACCCAGAAAGAGACAGAGTACCAACCCAAAGAATATTAAGAATAACTTTTTAACTGGGCCTATAGCTATCCAGATTTCTTTTTCCCAATTTCATTTACATTCAGCCCGTTGTGGCGACATAATCAAACATTAACATTTCCTGACGTTCGACCATTTGTGGTGTGGCAAGGAATTTATAGAGAGAATTTACCGACCTGACATTCCTTTAAGTAAATGGAAATCTCATGCTACTGATACTGTGAGCACTGTTAATTTTCTTACCTGGACTAATTAATGTGACATAAACAGAAATCCTAATAACAGTAACAAAGTAAACGTTCCCCGGAGAAGTGGTTGGGGAACGCGGGGCGGGTCCGACTGTTAGAGGATTTCTTGCTGGGATTTAAACCAGTCTTTGAGGAGCTGGGGTTTACCTTGCCAAAATAACACTGGATTTGCTGTGTGTGTCCTAAAGATTGTTCCAGACGTTGCTAATCAACAATTAGGCAAGAACGAATGAACGTGGCCACGGTTGTATGGAAAGAGAGAAAGCAGGAATGAGTAATTCTTTTATCATACAATCCATGTTCTCACTTTGTTTATTTCTTACTTTGTATTGCTAATACTGTTCATTTCAAAATAGAATTAACTTATAAACTCTGTTCTTTACAGTATAGTAAAATCTTATACCACAAGGGCTAATCCTTTTGACCTTTTTTTTTGGTAGGGGGGGGGGGGGGGGGGGGGGGGGGTGGGTTCTTCTATGGTGGGGGGACCTTTTTTTTTGGGGGGGGGCGGGCGGTTAATTAATTTCTTCTTGTGGGATCTTCTGTCAACAGAGGGACTGGCACTTACGTGTCTATTTCTGTATTAATTCTTAACCTTTGTGTTTATATTTTTATGATATTTTGATCTTTTGCATATAGCTGTTGTGAAGTTTTCCTTTATGATAAATAAAAGTAACATAAAACTTATTACCTGTGTCGGTCAGCTCGTCCCAATATCCATATTCCATTATTATAGTTTTCACGTTTGTGCGTCTAACTGTCATCACTTATCTGTGTGTGTGTATGTGAGTGGTGGATATATATATATATATATATATATATATATATATATATATATATATATATATATATATATATATATATATATATATATATATATATATATATATATATATTAAAATAGAAAGGGAACTGTCTGAATAACTAATTTTAGTCGTAACCGATAGGCTGGACTAGAGTAGCTTCTCAAATCCAGGGACAGACTCTACCTTTTCACCAACTCACTAGTGAAAATCTATCTGTTTACCTTATCTCGCACTGAGTCATCACCTTTGTCAGTTCTATTTAGGCGGGACCTAACATCGTTCTTAATCACCTATCTGAAATTTACGACACTGATGTTTGTTGTTTTAACAATTCAATCTATAGGGAGGGGAAGGATCCCGTTACACGCCTATTGGGGCATATTGGGAATACGGTGTTAGGCCCGTGTTTTCTTGACCATCGGCACACTAGGGGTGATGTGGTGAGCATCACGCCGGCCGCCTTAACCTTCCCAGATGGCTGATGTTTGTTGTTTTAACAATTCAATCTATAGCCTGATTTTTTTTTTTAAAGTAATTATAGCAAATGGCATCAATGTCGGACTCCAGTTTTTGTCTAAAGGGGTTCTATAAATTGTCCTTCCTGAAGTACTCTCCATTTCGTGCCGTCATATTAAAGTTACTGAACTTATGGAAATCTCCATAATGTCTCATAAGTTTCCAATTGCGTTCTCTGACTAAACTGTTGATGGTTCTGTTCACTGTACAATAAACCAGATACGTTGATACACTATCCTGAAAATCGTAGAAAAAGCGTTCGCACAATGTGGTATGCAGATATTGGAGCGGCTGCGTTGTGTTTCTACACAGAATGCAAAAGAATCGGTTTACAAATCCGTATTACTCAATACTGCAATGAATGCAAATACAAAGGTCGTCTACAGACCAAAACCGAGGTACAAAAAATGACAAAACCAAGAATAAATGCACATCCCAGACATTCTGAACACACTGGCTAATAGACAAGCAACACGAAGACAACCTGGTCTTCATCACTATAAATGCTTGCCACTTGATGCTACATCTCCATAGCCACGCCAATGTGACCGATACATTACAGCTGTGATACGTAAGAACGTGTCCCCTGCATTCCTATAGAGGCTTCCGTAGTTCCTGGCAGAAAACTTTCAACAAGCAACAGGTATGGAATGTATCAAACACATACTCGGTGAAAGACGCGGATAAACATACCGGCATGAAATGAGACGTACTATTAAGATAAAGAACTAGGAACCAATCCTCTGATGATGAGTGACGCAATCCAAAGGGCATCCCTCTACGGTCGGTAAACACAGTGCCCGTTTTAACCTCTAATCGTTGAAGGGTTCATGTCAATTATGCATGACAGTGACCGAGTGTCCCTGACAGTAGGAGATAACGAAAGTTCACGCCAGTATCCATCAACATATAATCGTTATGATCATTTTCCTTTTCGCTCCTTATGGAGCATGCTGCCACATATGCAGTTGGTCCTCCTGGCAGGAAGCCTGCACTGAGCAATCACATGCACTTGCAGCGGTGGTTTCTGTAGCAATGTTTACATTATGAGGTTGCCAGCCTTATGCACAACCTCACATTACTCGCCTTACACGACATGCATGCGGGCACAGTAATTCTATTCTTACTTTGTTTCATCAAAGACCCACGGGAACTACACAGGGCATCAACATAATAATGCCACTCAGTATTTCCAAACCCACGTCCTTCAATCATGTTTGCATACTTTCCACTATAATGTTTTAGAATGTTCTGCTGCGTATCTTCGTTTACCTCGTGGATTCTGTCGTGAGTTAGTCTGCTTCACAACACAGCTTCTGTATAATCCTGAGTAACTCTGACGAAAACCCCGCGCCATACATTGTAAAAATTGTATGATACACTAGCCAATGGAAAGACTTCCGTATTCGTGTGTTTACTACAGCCTTGGACAGGCAAAATGGCCAGTCCTCATTTGTGCAACCGAGTGAAGGATGCAAATTAATTACATAAGTAGGAAAGAAGTACCACTTGGAAGATGTCTCTAATTCTACAACAGGAATGTTACTTTAGAGGTAGGTGTAAAGACTTCCCCGAAAAAAAGTTTATTAAGAGAGATATATTGAGTGGAAAGGCTTCGACACATCGGGTTAGTCCCTAATTTAGGTATTTAAAACATGCATAGAATAAAATGCACTTAGGAGACTAAAAGATTTTTAACTAGGAAGATAAAGATTAATTCAGGGTATAATTTAAGCCTTAGATGAATAAAATCGCTCCAGAAATAAGAAACATAAGGGGGAAACTAGTTTTTCATAATTGAACAGAGAGACAAAATATGCCTCATTTTGGGATTCGCAATACCCCGTTAGCCCCCTGCTTTCCGACACGCCGGATGTGCTAGTATAAATAGACCTCACCCTTGCTAAATTGGGGCCATAAGATTTGAAAAGCACAGCGAGCAGAAGAAGCGGTAACTTGTAAATGAAAACTGCCTTTGCCAGTTGTACCTGAGAGCAGATCAAGTTTGCCATTAACAGCTTATCTGTGTGTGCCTGAGGGTAAGAAAGATATATATATATATATATATATATATATATATATATATATATATATATATATATATATATATATATATATATGATTTGCTATTGATTCACTACAGTGTGTTGGTAAGTGTGTAGACGTGTTTCTGCAACCATTGTGTAATTTCTGAAGGACTTACCCGCCTGTGTATATTCAAAATAAATTGCGAATGATGGCAAAAGTGTGTCTGTCGGTTTGGAAAAGCATTTAAAGAATTATTTCTTGTTGGAATGGGACACATACCAGGAACATAAGGAAGGATGACTGAAATTGTTTTAATGTATTGATCAAGGTATTACTTAGTATTTTATATTAGACCAAATCATTGTATGGAGGCATAGCATGGACAAATGGATCTAACTAAGGTTTTAAAAGGAAAGAGTAGTCACGGTGAACTGGATGTGGGTAGTGCTGGTATATATTGTCCTGTGCATTTGCTAGCACATTATCTGACACTGTCTATCGTCCCCATCTTGTGTAATAATGGAATAGTGATGGACCATATAGGGGTTGTGTTTATTTTTGTTTCAGGTTCTATCCTGACAAACTACAAAACAAAAACTTTATAGTCATCCACCTCTGCTGGACCCTGTGGTGCAAGTGCCCTTGTGGTTAACATGGCCAGATACCCAGCTTCCACCACCTGGAGAAATTCAAAATACGTGTTCGTCCACGGCAGGAGAGTGACAGATCTCTAAACACAAGATAAGTGGCAAAACATAGCCACTGATCAGCGTGTCCAGATTATACCCCTATACTAAAAGACAAGATGCAAATAAACATACAGTGAATGATGAAAAGTGTGGACATAAATTTAACCATTACTTGCATCACAGGCAAGAAATAGTGACAAAACTCATTAGTATCATATAAATGTTCTTTAAAAGGAGATAATTAATCCAGTTGATAACCTTCAACAAGTGAATGACTTTTTAAGATTGTTAATTATTTTCAATGTTTATTGATTTATTGTTGTAAATAAATTTCATTTCATTTCAAACTTTCCAGACCGAAAAGAGAAACGGTATAGGCTAAATAAATTGTAAATATTTACCAGCAGACTTACTTATTAAAGTTGAGTTTATGTTCTTGTTGGAAATAATTTTGTTAATATCCCCTAGCAGAGTCAACAATAATAATAATAATATAATAATCAAGGGAGGATCTTGAGAGGGAGCCCATAGGGATCCAGGATAATACAATAACATCATACCTGGAAACTTATACAGCTTGACCCTACCTTTGATATCCATACACCCTTACTCTTTTCAGAGAAGGGGGTATTACTTATAAGACCAGACTCTTATCTGGCACTATCCTGGTATCACCTGATACAACTTTTTTGTCCAGGATATCTTATATTTTAATAACATCTCAACCCTCTCGCGACAGATTAAAAAACAAGGACTGCCTTGTAATACAATCAGCTGGTCTCAATATGGGCTCTATCCAGCGCCAGTGTCTTTTCTCCACCTGTTGTTTCGCTGGCGTTAGTCAGGTAAGAACATCAGCTCCAAATTGGTGACCTTCTCATAACCAATTTAATCTATCTATTCGGCGCCAGCACCCGTTTATCAACTTCTTGATTGTTGCTTTCGTTGTTCTCCATTTTACACAGCAATACAATAGCACGGTCTCGGCATTTGCTGGACTTCATTTATTTCCATTTCTATATACTTCCCAATGCAAAGACAGCCTCCTTTGTCTTCTGGATTCTTATTTTAATATCCCTATTCGTTCCTCCAACTCTGCATACACTGCTGCCAGGACAAGTGTAAGAGCCATTGCCTAGTACTGGTGTTTCTCCAAGTGCAATGAGGCTATAAGAGCCCACACCTTGTACGTACTGGTGTTTCTTACTTACTTACTTAGTCGTTCCCCTTCTACCGTGAGGTGTAGAGGTTTGGAAGAGAGAGCGCCAGACCATTCTATCAGCTGTCTTCTTCCTGGCCTGGTTCCATTCTAGTCCTCGGTCCTTCAAAGATTGTCTAATGTTGTCCTCCCAGCGGACTCTGGGTCGTCCTGGAGGTCTGGATCCCTGGCTCTTTGTTTCCCATGCTTGTCGTGGTAGCCGATCTTCTCCCATTCTGCAGACATGGCCAAACCATCTTAGTTGGGACTGTTCTATTTGGGTCTGCAGCGGATGGGATTTTAGGCCTTGATGGATCGTCTGGTTGCGGACCATGTCTCTTCATGTTACTTCAACCACTTTCCTCAGATACCTCATTTCTGAGGTTTGGATCTGGCTTTTGTGGGTTGTAGTCATTGCCCACGACTCGCATCCATATGTCAAGACTGGGACATAGGTGGAGCGGTATACAGCCATCTTTGTTTTCTTACCAACCTCTTTCTTGCTGAGGAATCCACGATTTATGGCCTGAAAAAGTCTCCCAGCCGCTGCTTTTCGAGTGGCCAACTCTTCTTTGATGCCTCCCTTTCGGTCTATAATAGCTCCGAGATATTTAAAGTGGTCGACCTGCTCCAGGACCTGTTCTCCCAACTTAATCTGATGTTTTCTTTCTTCTCGTGATATCACCATGGATTTTGTTTTAGAGCTGCTTATGACAATAGATTATCTAACATTTGGAAATTACGATCATTGAATATACATACCAAGCTTCGTCTGTTTAATTCAAATGTTATCTCAGTGTTAACATACGGCTGTGAGAGTTGGAAAATAACAAAATCATTGGAGAACAAGCTGAATACATTCGAGAACAAATGTCTTAGAAAACTCATGAACATCAGTTGGAAAGAATTCAAGACTAATCGACAAATAAGAGAAGACTCTAGGCAGAAATATGTCTCCGACTATATAAGGAAAAGACGATGGTCATATGTCGGTCATGTCCTACGAATGCAAAACAACAGAATACCACTACAGGCGCTCACTTGGGTTCCTGAGGGTAAGCGGAAAAAAGGAAGACCAAAAGAAACACTCAGAAGAACAATAATAAGAGAAGGAAGAACGTTGGGCCTAAATAATGTGCAAGAGCTAAGAGGAGTGGCGTCACAACGAACAACCTGGAGAGCACTGGTTTCTGCCTTATGCGCCGTGTTTGGCGCTTAAAGAATTTATTATTATTATTATTATTATGACCATCCTTCTCTTCTCCAGCTCTTCCTTCCAGACTTGCAGGTTGGATTGGAGATGTGCCTCTGATTTAGCAATCAGGGCAACATCATCAGCAAATGCCAGCTCCGAAATATAGACCTGTCTCATCTTCCAGTACCCCACTGAATACTTTCTTGTTCTCTCCTTACATGCCTTGATGACATCGTCCATAAGGAGTATGAAGAGGTAAGGAGATAGGATATCACCTTGTCTTACACCAGTGGTGGTCCTGAACTCTTCTGACTTATGGTTTGCTGTCCTCACATAATTTCTGCAAGACTTGTAGAAGCTCTGTATAGCATGAATCAGAGGTGCTGGAATATTCTTCCTTGCCAAACAGTCCTAAAGTTTGCTCCAGGGGACCCTGTCAAACGCCTTTTCCAGACCTATGAAACAAAGATGGATCTCACTCTTATACTCAAGGGCCTTTTCACTCAGCTGTCTGAGTGTGAAGATTAGGTCTTGAGTACTTCGGTTTGCTCGGAATCCACACTGGACCTCATCCAATTGTGGCTCAGCTAGGCGTCGGAGTCTCTGCTCTAGGATTCTATAGTAGATTTTACCAGGGACACTGAGAAGGGATATGCCTCTATGGTTTCCACATTGTCGATTGTCACCCTTTTTGAAAATTGGTGTTATGATGGCAATCTCCCAATCCTTTGGTATGGTCTTGTTGCACCATGCTGCCTGTAGGACCTTTAAGAGTAATAGGTCGCCTGCTGCTCCCATGTACTTAACCATTTCTGGTGTTATACCATCATGCCCTGCTGCTTTGCCCATCTTGATTTTCTCTAGTGCTGCCCTCAGTTCTTCCATCTTTATGTCATCTTCACCATCATTGGTTTCCTCTTCTGTGTCAGTGGTTATCATTTCTGATGCTTCATCATGCTCACCATCCAGGAGTTCTGAGAAATATTCTTTCCATCTTTCCATTACTTCCTTCGGGGCAGTAAGCAATTTGCCTTGCTTGTCCTTTATAAATTTGAGAGGGCATTGTTTTTCTTTCCTCATGTTCTTTAGGGTCTTATAGAACAATTTCTGGTTTTCTTGTGCATCTTTTTCTAGCTTTTCTCCAAATTCTTCCCAGGACTTCTGTTTTGCTGCTAGCACTTTGTTCTTTGCTTCTGTTCTGAGTGTCACATATTCTCTATATTTTTCCATTTGTCCTGTTGTGTTTTTAGCTCCTAAGTATTGTTTCCATGCCATTTTCTTCTCTCTTATTTTCTCTTTGACTTCCTCTGTCCACCAAGGTGTCCTCTTTCTCTGGTTCCCAAGTCGGACTTCACCGCATGCTTCTGCAGCAGCTGTCTTTATGATATCCTTGAATTTATTCCAGAGGGTTTCCAAGTCATCAGGTCGTTCTTCTGTGTTGCTCACTGCTGTAGCAATAAGCCCCTGATATCTGGTCTTAATTTCTGGCTCTCTCAGCTTGTAGGTCCTAATGCTCATTTCTCCTGCTCGTTTACTTGGTTTCGTACTGGTGTTTCTCCAAGTGCAATCAGGATATCTTTTGCTGCACTTATTCTCATAATACATGTCTTTGATCCAGGGGTAGACTAAGCGTTGGACATTTCGGGCAGTGCCCGTGGGCCCACAGCAGTCGAAGGGACGAAAAATAGGAGGTCCCGTGTGCAAGTTGCGCACGTTTAAAAATCCCACGGCAGTTGGAAATCGTAAAGAGTAGACTATCAGCCCGCTGCCTTGGCAAAATTTAAAAATTAGGAAACCTACCCACCACAAAAATATTTATAGGATGTGTGATTCCTATACATTATATACACACATTGGGATTCTCGCCGGTGCTACAGAGTTCGTGCACTGCGCTGAGATCCACCTTGTGTGATCTAAGGGAGGAGATCGGAGCACTGATGGCGTTGTCCGTGTGCAATGAAGATAGTCCTTTAAAAAAAAAAAACCAAACCATTTGTGAATCGATAACCAGGGACCCGTTTTTGCCTCAGGGCCCCGATAACTATCAGTCCACCCCTGCTCTGATATGTGGATTTTCAGCCCCAACTGTTATAGCCTACATACTTGTGAGTGCGTGTGTATATACTTGTGTGTGCGTATGTGTATATACAAGTGAGTGCATGTGTGTGTGTGTATCCTTGTGAGTGCGTTTGTGTATATACATGTGTGTTTTTTCTTTGTGTTATTTTCCTTGTGTTCTTGTGCCGACATTTATTTTGAATATTCACGTACAGTATATTTATCCATACGTTCGGCTGTTTTGAAATGTCTCACCACCAAAGCGAATTTTTACCCTTTCATGCCTGACTATAGATGTAATCGCTTTCAACCAAACAATTACGGTGCACTGTATTGAAGTCTGTCGAAAGTGTGGCTACAGATCCCATAAAATAAAATTACTAAGTAATAAACCACCTTCAATCGTACAACAGTGTATTCAACCCAAGTCTCCCAACAGCGAGATGATACAAACTACGATTTAATGGCATCAGCCAGCCCCTTACACAAATCACAACGGTACGTTAAATAAACTTTAACATTAAGCCTCAGCCAGGCCTTGGGACTCCACCCTGTGTGTCAGTCCGTTGACTAGGATAGATTTACCCTTGCAGAATGAGCACAACGATATTACAAGAGAAACTTTACTTTCTCAGAATCATATTACAGTTATTTCACGAATTTTGACACTAAAGATCATTAAAGAATAGGTACAAAACACTCACTATGTATTAAAACTGCATTCTTAATTATCATAATACCGCCATGTAGTTTGTTTAGCAATGACACTGAACGCAGCACAACGACAATATGTATCTGATAATTATACTAAACGTAATATTGTATACGTGCAAAAACACTTCAAACGCAATATGTGTCTAAACAAAACAATTACCTCAGCTCTATCATGTTCACGTCTGGCGAAGGTTAGCGTAATACAGAAAGTAGTACTACCAGTACGTCCAGAAAAATAACCCGTTTATCTCATCACTGTTTCATAATGCAGACGTTTGGCCTGGTTAACGTAACACTGAAGGTGGCGCGCTAACATTAAAGTGGATGCTTATAGCGCCCACAGAATCCAATGCTAACACTTGTTGCGAAACGAGAAAGTTGAAATAATAGTAGCAGGGCTGTGGAAAATGGCGGCGATTTCCCCACGTTCCGTGATGAATTTAAAATGCGTATTTATTTAGCTCGACATATCAACATTCCAAATGGATACCATCGCTCACAGGTAGCAATTTCGTTCAGAGTGGGGGCAGGGAAGGAAGGAGAGTAAAAGAGGGATTTCAATGATGGTGAAGAAGACACAACACAAGGACTACATAGTATGTGCTGAAGTTCGCTACGTGTGGCAATATCTGAGAAGCGTAGATAAGATAAGAGGAAACATCGGCGAATGCTACATCATGCACTGCTTACGTCAGAGGTATAGCAAAGCATCGGCAGCAGCACTATCTTCAGCTCCCTGTGGAGCACATGTTTTCAATAAATTGATGCCAAGTTTTCCTGTCCTGTGCCATCCGTTTAAAGTCGTTCTATGTCTTCTTTATTCCTTACATGTCTTTTTTACAGGTACCTTTTCCATGTGTTTTGCGGTCTACCGTTTGGTGTACCCTGGTTCCTGGTGGTCTCTTATGAGGGTGCTGTCACGTGCTGGCCTTCAAAACATGCATACCACTGCTTAAACAGCGCAGTCTACGCTGGCCTGGCCATATCCGTAGCATGGAAGATGGTCGCATCCCCAAAGATATTTTCTACGGGCAACTGGCAGAAGAACAGTCGGGCGACCGCAACTGAGGTTCAAGGATGTGTGCAAGACAGACATGAAAGCACTGGATATAAATCCAGTAACCTGGGAGGATGAAGCTGCCGACCGTATCAAGTGGCGCCACCTCAGATTGTGCGAAAAGAAGATCTCACAACAAGCAGAAGAGAAAAGAACACGCCACAAGGAACACCAGACAAAAAAAAAAACAACAGCTGAGGACTATCACCTCATGGGGGCGCACTCCCAGTCAGTGAAGGGGCGCTACTACTTATATGACATAGCAAGAATATGACTACTGCTTCCCCTGGCATGTCGTAACAGGCAGCTAATATGAGGTTGTGCATTTCATCAGGTAAAACAAACTGCTACAGAAACCACCTCTACAAGAGAATGTTTTAATCAGGCTCCGTGCAAGGTGGGCCAGCTGCAGTGATGGGTCCATGCTCCATAGGGAGCGATAAGCAAAATGATGATTTATTAACTTGGGGGAATACTGAACAAAGACTGCCTTGTAATGCTTATGAACAAATTTCCTCAATGTGTGTTGTATCCAACGCCAGCGTCTTCTTTTCTCCTCTTGTTCCACTGGCACTTGTCTGGTTCTTGTCATCAGCTCCACATTGGTGATCCTGCTGCACTGTGTCAATGCTTCTATTCTACGCAAGCAACTCATTTGTGAAAGTCTATAACTTGGACAATGAATAAGCAAGTGGAAGAATGAACTGAGACTCTTTGAGATGTGGATATATAGAAGAATGCGGCGTATCTCATGGAAAGAGAAGAAAACAAATAAGGAGGTCCTAGAAAATCTAGGTATGAAAAGAGAGCTAATGGAGGAGATCACAATTAGGCAGCTAAAATATTCTGGCCACATAAAAGGGCATAACACCTTGCAGAAGACCATAATGGAAGGGAGAGTTGAAGGCAAACGTGCAAGGGGAAGACAGCGCTATAAGTGGGAAGATAACATCACGAGATGGACAGGAAAGAGTCTATCAGAGTGCACCACCAAGACAAGAGACAGAAGACGTTGGAGATCCATTACAGCCAACCTTCGTTGTGGAGATGGCAGCTGTTGATGATGATAACTTGTTGGCTATCATTATTGTTGTTCCCTGTGTTTGAAAGCCATAACTGTCTCGACATCAGAGTTGAAGATGTTAGTTGTTGTGTTGGACCAGATTTCTTGTGACTTCTACAGACTTCCTGTACACCAAATACTCCCCGGGGGTTCTCTGATGAGACACAGAAAGAATAGGTCTACTGTCCTTCACAAGGCGACTAATTTGAGGTTGTTCATGAGGTGGGCAACACCATCATGTCAAATACACTGATTCAGAAATCACACCTGCAAGAGCATGTAAATGTTTGGTGCGGGCTTTCTGCAAGGGTGTCACATAATTTTGTTCGTTCTCTTTTCCTCTCCGGCAGTATTGATCTTCCTTCATTGTGCGTACTAATTATGTGAACTATTCGATTGTCGGCACATTCTACTTCCCAACCTCCGACAGTATTTGATATTTTCGAGTCAATGTTTACACTTCGTCCATTCATTTGTGTCATTTCTGTTTATCTGAGAGTTGATACAAATCAGACCAGATTGGCTGGCAAGGTCATTTTCGTGTAGTGACCCAGCGTTATGTTTTACGAGGAGCACCAGTCCATTATCGAAACCGGTGACCGATTACAGACACATGGATGATGTAAGAAACTTCCGGACATAATTGTTTGACCAAGATGTTGCAAGGGGATTGCGAATGTAAACACTACCGAGAATATACGAATATAGCAACTCCTTATACGGAAAATTGACCGTTTGAATTTTAAAAACGCATGAGTAATGCAGAACATTCCATAAAGAAAGTTGTCATAACATGCACTTTTGAATGTATTGGCTGGCATTTGAGGCGCGAATCGACTTTCACGTTGATTGGAAGTTTTGTCGGAAACGCCAGGTGTGAGCGTGGGCCGGAAAGTTGCAATATAATGTAGCACAGTTTAGACACACGGCATTGCATTCCATGATCGTCAAAGTAGACAGCTCGGACTGAAGCCAGGAAAGAGAAGTTAGGATTCTGAACTTATAGGAACGGAAAACAAGTATTGGAGCACATTTTGACTAATACAATAAGGAAACGCCACCTTTTAATATGGAAACCGGACTTCTACAGTACCTACTTACAAAGTCACAGAGGGATTCTATAATAGAAATAATACCCCAGACGTGTGTTCGAGGCATCTGCATCAAGTTGCCGAGACTAATCAAACTGAGCAAGAAGTCTATGATCCCAGTATTGGGGTGAGTTGTAACCTATTTTATATACTTTGAATTTGTTATGTTTGAACTTGCTGATGATCATAAAGGTCCTTACGAGGCTGGAAACCTCAGCATGTGAAAATGATATATTCATGAACCACCACAGCAAAGCACCGGCGAATGCTTTATGCTAGTTCTCTCAGAGAACCAACCGAAAGCAGAGGTAACCCCAGACTCTAAGTGGAGAAAGGGAGTGGATGATGATATCATATATATATATATATATATATATATATATATATATATATATATATATATATATATATATATATATATATATATATATATATATATATATATTTATTATCATGTGTAATAAGTTGTATGTTTTTTTAAACATGTCCAACCAGGCACAAGCCACTTGCCGCTGTCCAAGCAAAATTTCCCCCTGTAAATGAACTAAAAGAATGGTGATTTTCCTCATACCCCCTGAGTTATATGATATACGCTCAAGGAGAGTTAAAATTCAGAGAAAATATTCGGTTGACAGACAGCGGGAAAGGCGCCTGACTAATATCAGAAGAACAAAGACTTAGCAGCGGAATTTGTTCTTTTATTCTCTCTAAAGTTGGTGGTACAAGTTTAAGAGACCATTGAGGTTCGATTCTATGATACCAGCTGTACTGCTGTTCTGTGGTTCAAAGCTTGAGATCGACACATGAAACCTACATTCAACGGGTTGTGAAGATACCTGCCTTGACCAGGAGCATACCTCTTGAGCTACTCAGGAGACGTGTCCCGCCACAGAGATGAATTGACGGAAACAGCAGCATCAGCACTATGGAGTTTTGACAGCTAAGAGGCATTACTAGCAGGCCAACCACAAAAGAAGTCTATGTTAAAAAAACTAAGCCTCCTAAAGCCGATCTAATTTCCATGATGACAACTATCTTTTATTAATCACCATATCATATTTATTTACATTTGTTCCAAAGTAATTGATCATTAAATTTGTTATATGTTTTTTTTTTTTTACAAATTCATGGTTGATTTAGTTATTACGTACATAGAAAAGGGCACACGGGTGAGTCAGCATCTTTAATATATCTATATTTACATCTATAGAGCCAAATAATAATAAGAATTTCACTGTTAATTCGGTTGGGGGCTTGTAGAGCTAAATTAAATTATATAATACTTCTTCAAAAAAGATGTCGGGCAGATAAAAGTGAACAGTGCTAAGACACATTCAGCACTGTTCTTGACTTCTGAAATATCTTGTGAAGACCCCGTCGAGGAAGAAGCACCATCATCCTTCTATCTGTATCTCTGCCAAGAGTAATCTTGTGCGAAGGTAGATACCTTTGAAGACCCACATTAGATGCTTTTAGCCATTGTTGGACCATCACTGCAGAGCAAAATGGAGGCAACCCGCGACAAACGGGACCAGCTTCAGTGGTGGCCCCTTGCCCCATAAGGAACGAGAAGGAAACATGAAGAAGATACCAAAAACTGTATCAGAATAAGAAAATACGACGCAAAAGTTGAGTGTCTTCTGAGAATTAGTGAAAAGATAAATCAATAAATTTACAAACCCCTCCAAACCAATACAACTTCTTGCATTACCTCTCAATTTTAATCAACCAGTGATTCAAAAGTATCGCCTACGTCATTTCCAATACAAAGTGCATATGGTCGACACCAGTAACATTAACTCTACGGAGATACAAATAGCCTCAAATTGACAAATGCTTTCTTTGAAAACATTCAAGTAGACATCTGAGAGTGTGCGAAGATTTCCAATACAGTATTTCGTTCTTCTCATTGTCACTATTTCCCCCCCCCCCCCCCCAACCCCAATTTATTTGTTATTCATCGTTATACTTCGGTCAGCTTTTGTCGTCTTTAACCTCTAATTCTTAAAAGTCTCAACACTGGCACTTTCGTTCATGTACTTGTGTTACACAAGTACAGTCTCATTTTTCCCAAAATTTATTGCTATCGGTGATAGCATCAATGCTTCTTTTGAAACTAACGTGACTGTTCCGAGATATTTAATGCGAGGTAGGTGCCAAGGGTGATAATGTATTCATGGGTGCACGTTTTCAGTTGACATTTAATACCAATACGAGAGACTGGCTCATCCCCACCCTCAATCCTTTTTTCTTTTTTTAAATTCTCCCCGAAAAGGTACGGACTTTCATAAATTCGCGCTTCCGCTGAACAGAAGGATTAAAATGGTATAAGAAGAACTTAAAACTCTTTTTTTAAAATGAGAAGTTTTGCCTCGTTTTGGCGAGACGCGCTCCGTTCAACCTAGACACAAGGCCCGTCGGTTATATTTGAGCGCATGTCCAAATATAAATGACCATGTGGTCTGGTTATTATGGAACTCATGGAAAGAAACTGTGGAATACCAGTAGAACAAGAGGTCAGGAAAAGACGTTGACATTGGACAAGGACACGCACTGAAGAAACCAACTGATAGCATCACAAGGCAGTCCATTTTTCTGGACTCCGGTGTTGTCAAACGAAATAAAGGAAGGCAGAAACCCACACGGACAAGAGAAACGGAGACAGACATGACAATTATAAATAAGACATGGTAAGACCTTGACGGGATGGCACAAGTAATGCAGGCTTGGCGTAAATATTTTGAAGACTCATGCACCTAGGGAGGCTGAAGGGTAACGACGACGAAATCAAAGATATAACTAGTCAAATACCCCCCCCCACAAAGAAAAAAAGTACAATCACTGAGAATCGGGAAGTCTCTTCAAGCCCTAGAACTCGCAACTATGGAACTCAAATCTGGGACCAAAAGATGCAGCAATAGTGAATGCAGTCAGCGACTCATAGCTTGACTGCTTGCATCAGGATCAGCGAACCAGAGCTGGTCAAGACCGTACTCCACATCCACGTGGTGGTCCTGGAAACAGTCTGCAGCAGTGCAGTCTGGCTGAGCGAGTACGGATCGAGGAGGGAAGGCAAACCCGGTCCCAAAAAATGCCGTGCAGAAGTCGGATGTGTCGACCGAAAGGTGCAGATATCACAGCTTAGGCGTAAACAGACACAACGCAACCAACGTCCTTTTCAGGACGAACGAGGAAGAAGAAAAACTCAAATCTGAATTATCACGATATTGTTGATAGACTCTATTGCCTCCAAACTTTTCCTGTTAACAAGTTTTAAAAAAGGTACAGGTGGTAGTCCCATATCAGATACTGCCGTAGGGGAGTGAACTGTTACAGAACTGCACCACAATGGGTCCAGCTTTATCAGGCAGGGTGACCAGTTGCCTTCCTCGCTGTCTTTGCCTTCTTTAGCTCAAAAGCAGCATCAGGTACCCATTTACAGCTGGGTAGACTGGAGCGAGAAAATGCCAGATTCGAACCCGGAACCCATTAACTTTACGACGAGAGACAAACGCTTTAACCACTCTTGTCAATCAGGCGCTCTATTAACAAGGTGAATAATGAAAACATAAACACAAATAAACGAAGTCTGCAATACTCCGACACTCGTGTCCAATAAACCGTAGTGGTATATTATGAATGACAGAGACATCACTAGCTGGCTTAAGTAAGGAAAAGACTTCCCCATTGATAAACGGCTGTAATTTAGTGTCGGCATAAACAGCAACCGCAGACAGGTCGTAAGTGGCGACTAATGTGAGGCTGTGCACGAGACTGGCAACCTCACCGTGCAACACAAATTACCACAGAAACCAATGCTACAACAGCATGAGATAATGCTTGGTGCAGGCTTCCTGCAAATGGACCAGCTGCAGTGGTGGCATTACATTCCGTAATGAGCGCAAAAGAAAATGGATGAAATTGTTCTTTTTAATTTGCTGTACTGATCACCTCTGGCTCTCGTCGGTAGTACGATGAGACAACTAATCAAAGCAAATAGTGCCCTTATTTTCTGGCCGTATGGACAAGCGTAGTCACAAACTGTGGTCCTTGGAGTTCTCTATTAATTCTGCCTGTATGCTATCCTATCGCTGCCTACGTCTATCTGCATCCTTCTTGACAGTTTTCGCAATGTGTTCTGGATGTCTTTCTTTGTAAAAATTAAAAGAGGGCGCCTTTTTCAGGTTTGTACAACTAATCTCCTCCGCACTCTGATCTTCTTCACGGCACCTTCGCTGTTTTAATAGTTTCAACAACAGTGATGTTTACTAGAGGCGACTCCTGTGTCTGGTGGCAGACGCAGTAATCTATTTTACGATATACAGTCTACCGTAGGGGTTCTCAACCTTTTCCTGCTCATGGCCCCCTTCTGAGCCTCATTTACCGCTGTGGCACCCCCTCATAGTCGCTGTTAGCTTGTAAAAAGGTACTTAACCATCTTACTGTGGCCCCCTAGAAATATGGCATGGCCCATATTAAGAACCAGTGGTCTACTGTACTTACAGGATCTGAAAACATGTCACTGATTAATTCTCCCTCACGCATGTGTATGTGGATATTTGTCTAAGTTGTACGGTTCAAGTTATAATCCGCAATAAAACCTAGTTACCCCGTTAAAGCCAAGTGCTACACACTGCAGCACTTATAATATCACAACGGTCTGCATGAGCCCGATAAACCTGGGCTTAATACCAACTTCTTATGTTATGTAAAGCATATACATAGGCACAATCTTGTTTTCATTGTGCCCTTGCACGATGCCTGTTGTTATTCGTATGTGATATGTTGAGAGATACATAGGTTTTTGTATACACAGTGTGACTACTTGTCGTCCAATGACGGTCATAAACGACGTCAGAGAAACAGTATAGGCATGTGAATGCGCTTTGTTTTACTTTAGTAGTCTGGGAGAGGACAATGTTCCAGCCCAAAATATGTTACTTGAGGCAGCACAAGTGGTTAAAAAAAACCACAATGACCATTTTAATACCAGCACAAGTGGTCCAAGAGACAGACAATGGCAGTTGGGTAAGTCACTTAGTTTAACATATTATATGTATGCACTAGCAATCAGTGGCGGTTTCAGACATAGGCAACCTATGTTTTTGCCTACGCGACTCGCGCTTTTAGGGGCCTTGCGCACAAAGCAATGCTTGTTGATACTGCAGGAATTTATTTAGAAGAGGCCTCGCAAGTTCACGCGTCCCGAGCACAACCTAAAACCGCCACTGCTGGCACTGTTATAAAAATGTAGAAAACTCTGATATTTCATTAAAAAGTTTCGTTTTAGATCACTGGCCAAGGCTACAACTAACCCGCTTCACTTTAACTGTTTGTGGTTACAGATAAGGCTCCTCTCCATAACTGCTCTAGTGGTTCTTCTCTGTAATCTAGTGTCTTTCTGTTTTACAAGTAGGCCTATCTGATATTTACCTATATTCGTTTATTTATTTATGAATACTGTAGCACGTGTTTTCTGCGAGACCAATTAGTACTAAGACTAACACGGCACGGCACACTTAGAGGTCATTATGTCTATTAAATTCAATTACTGTTAATACAGATTTATTACTATCACCGCGCTTAATTACATCTCATTGTTGTCCCATTGTTAGTGAATTTTCGTGCAATTTTTTTCTATGCTAGCAAAATGATTATCATGTACTGATCATTAGGACCCATTAAAATCTTATGTAAGTACTGTTACTAATTTGACAACTACGCAATAATTTTACACGACTTGTATACATCTAAAGCTCACTTTTAATCAGTTGTATACAAAATAGAAAGCTGACCAAAATGAAGTCCCAAATCCGGAATCAAGAGTGATTATGTCAAATCGGCAGAACTAATAAAAGCTAAATATTATTGACTGATCACATAATCCGAGTACGTAGTCTCTATTTAAGGAAGATAACACGTTTTTATAACTACGTAGTCTGTCCAGTATGGCGCACCAAAGTGGTCAGCAATCATAATGAGAAGAAGTATTCATAACTGTCGAGATTTTTGTCCTGCAGGAACTTCCCAAACGCTTAGCTTCGCTTTTGCGTGGGTAAACAGAATTTGCGTCGTTACAAACAGGGTCGAGGTAACTTCGAAGTCGCGAAAACAGATCTTAATGTTAAAAAAAAAAAACACATACAAAAACCAACATACTGCACGTGCAACTTCATTGATTCGTCACCCTATAGCTCCCCATGGAGCAAATACCTTCAACAAATACCTTTCCGAAAGGAAAATTTATCATTAGAGAGTCTTTTACGTGCGAATCCAGAAACCTGATTTATGCTATCATCTGCAAGAGATGTGGCATGACCTATATTGGTGAAACTGGTAGGCGTTTGGCAGACAGGTTTCGTGAGCACTTGAATGACATCTATCAGGACAAACATTTACCGGTGGCCCTTCATTTCAATAGGCCTGACCATTCAGGTAATTCCGATATACATGTCACTGCCCTCCGTTCATGTGCCGGTAATGACAAGACTCGCTTTTCGTTGGAGAATCGCCTTATTTTTAAAATTGGCGTTCTAGCTCCCGGTGGTTTAAATATACAACATCATTTTGCATAAATTCTGGTAGCTTTTCTCTTTTTCATTCTTTATTCGTTGTCTTTATGATCTATCTTCTTGTGTTTTTGCTTTGGTTCGTTTCGTATCTTTTTATATATCTTGTTTTGTCGCTATCGTACGTCACTTCCTTGTGAATTCTGTGACAAGAGACTACCGCTTTCTTCCACAGATTCTTTGCATCGAGCTAAGCTAACTTTAACTAGTTCCACAGTTTTGTTTATTCTTCTTTTTCTCGTTTCGTTGGATTATTTACTTTCTTGTTTCAGTATTTCTTTTAGATTTTACGGTTTTCTTGTATTGTTATTGTTCTTTTTTTCTCTCAACACTGTTGTTGTTTACTTTTTCCATCTGCTTGTATCACCCATTTGTTGTATATTTCTCATCATCGTATAGTTTTGTAGTACCCATATGTAATTTTTGTCTTTGTCACCTGTTTGTGGCTGACGAAGGGTAAAACCCGAAACGTCCCTTGTCTCATGTGAACTGTTATTTGTAAAACTGATTCAATACCGTTTTATTAGTTTATAAACTTATATTCCTTACCAGTTTTACAGCAGCCTTTTAATTTATTTACTTATACTATACCTTCAACAAACGTATGTCAAGTCTCTTCCCCCACCCTTTGCAAAGGTGTTTCCACGTCTTCCTCAATTCATTCATGTCTATCTTCAATTCTCTTATCCATGTGCTCCACGGTCTCTCGCTACCTCTCTTACCTGGGGGAATGCAGGTGCAACTTAAAGATACGAAAATCAGACAAACAGTAGTCCCAGATCAGATACTGCAGAAGTTGAGTGTATATTCCGAGACTTCACTATACTAGGTCTCAGTTTTCAAGAGTAGGATTACCGGTTCCCTTCCCTCGCTCATGAGTAGAGTCAGGTTGCCGTTAACAGCCGGGTAGACTAGAGTACGATAAATAAAATACGACTTAAACGTATAAAACCAACTTTAAAGCGGACCAGTTCCTCATACTGCGCAGAAAATGAGGAAAAGGAAATCAAGTCTTCAATGATTACCTGAATGCTTACTTACTTACTTAGTCGTTCCCCTTCTACCGTGAGGTGTAGAGGTTTGGAAGAGAGAGCGCCAGACTATCCTATCGGTTGTCTTCCTCCTGGCCTGGTTCCATTCTAGTCCTCGGTCCTTCAAAGATTGTCTAATGTTGTCCTCCCAGCGAACTCTGTGTCGTCCTGGGGGTCTGGATCCCTGGCTCTTTGTTTCCCATGCTTGTCGTGGTAGCCGATCTTCTCCCATTCTGCAGACATGGCCAAACCATCTTAGTTGGGACTGTTCTACTTGGGTCTGCAGGGGGTGGGATTCAGGCCTTGACGTATCGTCTGGTTGCGGACCATGTCTCTTCTTGTTACTTCAATCACCTTCCTCAGATACCTCATTTCTGAGGTTTGGATCTGGCTTTTGTGGGTTGTAGTCATTGCCCATGACTCGCATCCATGTCAAGACTGGGACATAGGTGGAGCGGTATACAGCCATCTTCGTTTTCTTACCAACCTCTCTCTTGCTGGAGAATCCTAGATTTATGGCCTGAAAAAGTCTCCCAGCTGCAGCTTTTCGAGTGGCCAACTCTTCTTTGATGCCTCCCTTTCGGTCTATAATAGCTCCGAGATATTTAAAGTGGTCGACCTGTTCTCCCAGCTTAATCTGATGTCTTCTTTCTTCTCGTGATATCACCATGGATTTTGTTTTAGAGCTGCTAATGACCATCCCTCTCTTCTCCAGCTCTTCCTTCCAGACTTGCAGGTTGGATTGGAGATGTGCCTCTGATTTAGCAATCAGGGCAACATCATCAGCAAATGCCAGCTCTGAAATACATACCTGTCTCATCTTCCAGTACCCCACTGAATACTTTCTTGTTCTCTCCTTACATGCCTTGATAACACCGTCCATGAGGAGTATGAAAAGATAAGGTGACAGGATATCACCTTGTCTTACACCAGTGGTGGTCCTGAACTCTTCTGACGTATGGTTTGCTGTCCTCGCATAATTTCTGCAAGACTTGTAGAAGCTCTGTATAGCATGAATCAGAGGTACTGCAATGTTCTTCCTTGCCAAACAGTCCCAAAGTTTGCTCCAGGGGACCCTGTCAAACGCCTTTTCCAGATCTATGAAACAAAGATGGATCTCACTCTTATACTCAAGAGCCTTTTCACTCAGCTGTTTGAGTGTGAAGATTAGGTATAGAGTACTTCGGTTTGCTCTGAATCCACACTGGACCTCATCCAATTGTGACTCAGCTAGGCATTGGAGTCTCTGCTCTAGGATTCTAGAGTAGATTTTACCAGGGACACTGAGAAGTGGTATGGTTCTATGGTTTCCACATTGTCGATTGTCACCCTTTATGAAAATTGGTGTTATGATGGCAATCTCCCAATCCTTTGGTATGGTCTTGTTGCACCACGCTGCCTTCTTCTTCTTTCTTTGATCCTTAGCCGCCGACCGTCAAAGCAGTCAGTGGCCATCACGCCTAGTGGCGTCTTGTAGGGCAACAACAAATTGATTCCACTTTGCTCGGTCGGTGGCCATCCTTCGTACAGTGCCCCAACTCTGGTTCATTCTTTGCATCTCAGCCTCCACAGTCCTCCGCCAGGTTGTTTTTGAACGGCCTCTTTTTCGTTTTCCTTCAGGGGTCCAAAGCATAGCTGTTCTTGTGATGGCATCGGGGTCTCTTCTGAGGACATGACCAACCCAGTTCCAGCGTCTGCCAGCTATGATGGTGTGCATGTCCTCTTGCTTGCTACGAGTAAGCAGATCTTGGTTAGTGATGGTATTCGGCCAAAAGATTCGGTGAATTTTTCTTACCCATGTTGTGTGAAAAGAGGACAATTTCGACATTTCCTTCTCTGTAACTCTCCAGCATTCCGCACCATAGAGAAGCACAGAAAGCACACAGCTCTGATATAATCTTAATTTTGTGCTTGTGCTGTATTGGGAGGACTTCCAGATGTTGTTTAGGCTAAAGAAGGCTGTTCTTGCCTTATTCATTCTGATGTTGATGTCTTTGCCTGCCCCGCCGTCTGGTGTTACTATGCTTCCTAGGTATGTGAAGGTATCTGTCTGTACCAATTGCTTATTCCTTACTGATATGGGCTCAGGGTTGCTCACATTGAGCGTCATGACCTCAGACTTCTTTAAATTGATGTTCAAGCCCACCTGCTGGCTAAACTTATTAAGTCTATCCGTTTTTTTCCTGGATGTGTTGATGTGAATGTGCTAGTAGTGCAATGTCATCTGCATATTCCAGATCTTCCAATGTAGAAAATGTTGTCCATCTTATTCCTCTTGGACTGCCCTCTGTTGTCTGGCGCATCACCCAGTCTATGACTGTTAAAAATAGAGTGGTTGATAAGGGGCATCCCTGTCGTACTCCTGTCTTCACCTCAAAGGTTAGGTTGCTCTGCCCAACACTGCACGTAAAGTTTGCATAGAGGCTTTTTATGATTGACACTATGCAGCTTGAAATTCCATAAGCCCTCAGTATTTTCCATAAACTGTCCCTATGTATGCTGTCAAAAGCCTTTTCAAAATCAACGAAATTAATGTAAAGCTGTCTTTGCCATTCTGAGCACTGCTCTATAATGTTCCTGAGAGTGAATATATGATCTACACATCTCCTGTTCTTTCTAAATCCTGCTTGTTCTTTCCTCAGTTTGTGATCTACTGCCTTTGAAATTCTCTGTATAATTATCCTGCCTAGTATTTTGCTGGGAACTGAGAGAAGAGTGATTCCTCTCCAATTATTGCAGTCTGCAAGATCTCCCTTCTTGGGCAATTTGACAATTATTTCTTTGTTCCACTCTGATGGTGTTGTCCCCGTTTTCCAGACTTGTGCAAATAGTGGTTCTAATAGTTCTGCTGCTAGCTCAGGGTCTGTCTTAAATAGCTCTGCATTTAAGTTATCATGGCCCCGAGCTTTGCCGTTCTTTAACCCTTTGATTGCTGTGATGATTTCTTCTTTTCGTGGAATGTCTGTATTCACATCTAGATCGTTTACAGCCTCAGGAACATTCAATTGTGTCTCTGGTGGTTCCTTGTTTAGAGTTTCTCTGAAGTGCTCTGCCCATCTTGTTTCTTGTCCCTCTGCTGTCGTGATGAGATTACCTTGCTTATCTCTTACTAATGTAATATTGTTTGCACCTCGTTTTCCGCTGATGAATTTAGTTATTTTGTATACTGTGCTTTGTTCATTTCTCAATGCTGCCTCCTCTGCCTGTCTTGCAAGATCGTCTAGGAAATTCCTTTTGTTGGCTCGGGTTTGGCGTTTAACTTCCTTGTCCAGCTGACTGTACTGTTCGCTATATAGTTGCTTTAACCTGGGGGACTTCGCTTCTGTTTTCTTTCTTTTCATTTCCTTTCTCATCGTTATGGTGTTTAAAGTTTCTGGTGTTATCCAGTCTTGCTTCTTCCTTTCCTGGAATCCCAAGCATGCTTTGCTGCTTTCTTTGTTTCTTTATGTCGGCCGTAAAAGCTTTTCTGGTAAGGGAGTCCTTCAATTTGCTGATGTCAAACCTTTTCTGTGTAGTTACAGTTGGTGCAGCCCTTCTTAGTTTCACTTTCAGTTTTGCTACTACTAAATGGTGATCACTTCCCACATCTGCACCTCTTCTTACCTTCACATCTTGTAATGCATGTCTCCATCTACCGTTAACCATGATGTGGTCTATCTGGTTTCTGTCCCGACCATTTGGTGATTCCCATGTTAATTTGTGAATTTCTTTATGTGGGAAGAGTTCCTCCAATGACCAGGTTATTAATGCTACAGAAACTTATTAGTTTATCCCCATTTTCGTTTGCTGTCCGCTGCCGCATTTCCCCATTGTTCTTTCATTATATGTATTGTGTGTACCAACTTTCGCATTGAGGTCTCCCATTACTATAACAAGATCATATCTAGGTGTGTCTTCCATTTCTTTCTGCAGTTGTTGATAGAATTCATCCTTGACCTCCTCATCGCTATCATTCGTTGGTGCGTAGCATTGTATTATTGTAGTGTTGGTGAATCTCCCTCTCAATCTTAATCTTATCAGTCTGTTGTTGATGGGTTTCCATTCCAGTAATGACCTTTCTATTCCTTTCTGTAGAATAATGCCTACGCCTTCATTGTGTTGTCCATCCTCTCTTCCAGAGTAAAGCACTGTTTCTCCTGTTGCTGTTTTAACTTTTCCTGCCCCTGTCCATCTGCTCTCGCTTATCCCTAGAATGTGTAACCTATAGTTTCTCATTTCTGCCGTGACCTGTCTTAGTTTACCTGTCTCGTACATTGTCCTGACATTCCAAAAACCTATTCTTGTATCCTGTTTTGCGGTCAGGACATCCGTTTTCATGTCAGTGGCTTCCTTTCGGCTTTCACCACTGACAGTCATACGAGCCACAGACTCCGAATGTCCATCCCGCAGCAAAGTTTGTTCATTTATTATTGTTTCCGTAACTTCATTGTTTTTTTTTACACAGACAGGGGTGTCAGCCCTGTGCTAAAACCCCCAACCTGAAGGAACAGGGTACCAGCTTTTGTCTGACCCCTACCCACACAGACCAGTCCAGCTTGGTTGAACCTACCAGGAGTAAAACTCCCACTGGCATAGCTCTGGGGATTATCAGGGTACGCAAGCTGCCATACCGCTACAAGGTATAGGTACCATTGATGGCAGACCACGCTGCCTGTAGGACCCTTAAGAGTAATAGGTCGCCTGATGCTCCCATGTACTTAACCATTTCTGGTGTTATACCATCATGCCCTGCTGCTTTGCCCATCTTGATTTTCTCCAGTGCTGCATTCAGTTCTTCCATCTTTATGTCATCTTCATCACCATTGGTTTCCTCTTCTGTGCTAGTGGTTATCATTTCTGATGCTTGACCTTGCTCACCATCCAGGAGTTCTGAGAAATATTCTTTCCATCTTTCCATTACTTCCTTCGGGGCAGTAAGCAATTTGCCTTGCTTGTCCTTTATAAATTTGAGAGGGCATTGTTTTTCCTTCCTCGTGTTCTTTAGGGTCTTATAGAACAATTTCTGGTTTTCTTGCGCATCTTTTTCTAGCTTTTCTCCAAATTCTTCCCAGGACTTCTGTTTTGCTGCTAGCACCTTGTTCTTTGCATCTGTTCTGAGTATCACATATTCTCTATATTTCTCTATTTGTCCTGCTGTGTTTTTAGCTCCTAAGTATTGTTTCCATGCCATTTTCTTCTCTCTTATTTTCTCTTTGACTTCCTCTGTCCACCAAGGTGTCCTCCTTCTCTTGTTCCCAAGTCGGACTTCACCTCATGCTTCTGCAGCAGCTGTCTTTATGATGTCCTTGAATTTAAGCCAGAGGGTTTCCAAGTCATCAGGTTGTTCTTCTGTGTTTCTCACCGCTATAGCAATAAGCCCGTGATATCTAGTCTTAATGTCTGGCTCTCTCAGCTTGTAGGTCTTAATGATCATTTCTTCCGTTCGTTTACTTGGTTTCTTGCGTGATGCTGGGCAATTCCTAGGCTGAGCAACTCTTTCAGTTGTTCTTTTGATTGTAAGCAGGTAGTGATCACTTCCAATCTCTGGCCCCCTCCAGACTCTAGCATCCCGGACATATTTGAATGAGCTCCTCCTAACAATGGCATAGTCGATCACTGACTTCTCATTCTTTGTTGGTTCACGTCTAGTGTATGCATGTACGCGCTTATGGGGGAACTTTGTGTTTGTAATGATCAGATTCTGCTCACTGCAGAATCTAAGGAGTCGTTTTCCATTGTCATTGAGAGTATCTTCTCCTTATCTTCCGATAACTCCACCCCATCTAGCATGGTCATTTGCAACTCTGGCATTGAAATCTCCGAGCATGATAATTTCATCTAGGCAGTCATCCACTGTCCTTTGAAGCAACTCGAAGAATTCCTCCTTGACCTCTGCTCTCTCATCCTCATTTGGCCCATACACTATGACCAGGTTGACTATGGTTTCTCCTTCTTTTAGTTTTACAACCATAATGCGCTCCGAGACAAAGTTCCATCCCTTGATACTATCTTTCTGGTTTTTGGCCACAATGCAACCCACGCCTCCTTTAGCTCTTTAAGACGTGGGTACACCACTGTAGAGCAGCGTGTTGCCATCGAGATCCATGACTCCTTGTCCCTTTTTCTGTTTCCGTTAGAGCCAGGATTTCTAATTTTGCTTTCCTCATCTCTTCCACCAGCTCCTATTCTTTCCCATTTATACTTCTTGTGTTCCATGTTCCATAAGTCGTAGTCCGTTCCAGTTCGTCGCCTTTAGAATCAGTCCGGTTTTCTCTCTTGTAGTTCGCGTAATCATGTTTTAAAGCAAACAAAGGCCTGTTGTGCCTTTGCATGGTGGAGGGGCTGCCTCCTTACGGCCTCCATGCAGGCCGCCCTCCTCCTTTTTCAGCCGGGCTTGGGACTAGCCTAGACGGAGTTTTTTACCTGAATTCTGCAGTTATTTATGCCCCCCCCCCCCCCCCCCCCCCCCCCCCCCCCCCTATGTAGCTCCCGGGGGTATCTGAGGAGACAAAGAAAGAAGATGACTACTGCACCCTCAGGGCGACTAATATGAGGCTGTGTATGGTGGCTGGCTGTAGAACAAACAGCCACAGACACCACCGCTGCAACAGGATGTGAATGTTTGGTGCAGGCTTCCTGCAAAGGGATAGCTACAGTGGTGGCTCCGTGCTCCCGTAAGGTGCGCAAAGGAACACGATGATGATGATGATGATGATGAAGACGGCCGTGACTTATGGTTCATCCATTTTGGTGTAAACCAGTGTTTTCACCTACTGGCACACGTAACCGTTTTGTGGTACGAGGATGACCTTCAGATACAACTGTACGATTTGCGGAAATGTTCATCGCTGTCACTTGTTGGTGCATAGCATTGTATTAGTGTGGTGTTTGCGAATCTCCCTCTCAGTCTTATTATTAGTCACTTGTTAATGGGTTTCCATTCCAGTAATGACCTTTCTATTCCTTTCTAAATAAATTGTAACCTACTTGTAAACATACTTATATGGGAGGCTCTAGAGATCATATGACATTTTCAAACGTCATTGTAAACATTAGTTCTTAAAGACTAGCCTCCGCCATCAACAGCAGGAGAGACTTTAATGTGGATTAAGTGGTTTCCTTTGCCGCGTTTGACTGGCTGCCTTCCAGTGCCTTGTACTGTATAATCATTATTAATCGCACTGTTTGTGTCTCCCAGTGCACGGTGTACATAAAAATAAAGGATCCCGTTACACGCCCACTGAGAACATGGTGTTAGGCCCATATTTTCTTGACCATCGACACACTAGGGGAGATGTGGTCAGCATCACGCCTTCCCAGAGTTGCTCTGGTACCCAATTCGTGAGGCTGGGTCGACCCCGGAGCCGTTTGCGGTCTAAAGAAAATCCCACCTCAACTGGGGGATCGAACCATGGACCACCGATCTAGGAAACAAGTGCCCTAACCACTGCGCTACCGCGGCTCACGGTGTACATATACGTTGTATTTTCGTATTTAGTGGTATTCGCAAGTACAGAAGTTGTCATCATCATTATTTCCCTTTGCGCTCCTCATGGAGCAGGGAGTCACCACTGAAGCTGGTCTCCCTTCGGGAAGCCAGCACCTAGCAGTCACGTGCTCTTGCAGCAGTGATTTCTGGAGCAGTTTGTTTGACATGATGAGGTTGCCAGCCTCTTGCGCGACCTCATATTAGTCGCCCCGTACGATATGCCGGACAGTGCAGGGGTCGCATTCTTTCTTTGTCTCTTCACAGACCCCCGTGAACTTACACGGGGCTGCCTAACTTGCGCGCCAGAAAATAAAAAATGGTTGAAAAGCGCTGCGCAAACAATCCAGAGAAAACGACCAAGAAAATCCTCAAGGGAAATAACACAAGACATAAAAATAGAGTAACGATGTGCCAGTTATCTCTCCTCTAAAAATATTTTAACACTGTCATAGAATAGTGAAATTTGTGTTTGTTATTTAAACAATACAATAATCTTAATTCTCCAGAATGGAACAAAGTAAGATTTAAAGAGAGACTTAAAAGCTAGTCCCATGGCAGATACTGCTTACTGCGGACTATTGTAAGTGTCACAGACTTCACTACACTAGATTTCAGCTTTATGAGGCGGGGGTGACCAGTTCGCTTCCTTAATGCCGTTGCTTCCCAAACTCAACAGCACAGCCACATACAGATTTAGAGAATGATTCTATCAGATTTAGGACCCTGTAATTTTGCCTCAAGAAACAAGCTCTCTAACCCCTCTGTCACTCTACGCTCTAACAACTTGAGGTTGAATTTGCAATACAGAATTAAAGAACAGAATAGCTTAAGCAGAAACAGCACTCGATAAAATAGTGTGAGACAAATCTTGATAAATGGAAGTAAAAGAGTTCTTCAGAGAAGATTGGAGCCTATCCCATGATATCCTGATATCTGAGCCTATCCTGATACAAACAGTATACCAGGATATTACATGTGGTTTAAAAAAGAATATTAAGAATATCATTTTTTTAAACAAATAATAAAACTAATAAGCATGTCCTACAAGAGGCTTATAATATTTGTAAAGGAAATTTAATACACACGGCAGTAACAATTCAATTTTGTATTGTAAACATGATTTGGTAAAAGGAAAACTGGAATGCATTCTCATTGCAGCAAAATGGATGGACAGGTAAAAGAAAAAACAAGTTTCAGGGATAAACTTTTATTATTATTATTCCCAAATAATTACTTACTTACTTAGTAGTTCCTCTTCTACTGTGAGGTGTAGAGGTTTGGAGGAGACAGCACCATACTATCCTACTGGCTGTCTTCCTCCTGGCCTAGTTCCCATTCTAGTCCTCGATACGTCAGAGATTGTCCAATGTTGTCCTCCCAGTGGACTCTGGGTCATCTTGGAGGTCAGGATCCCTGGCTCTTAGTTTCCCATACTTGTCGTGGTAGCCGATCTTCTCCCATTCTGCAGACATGACCAAACCATCGTAGTTGGGATTGTTCTACTTGGGTCTGCAGGGGTTGGGTATTTAGGTCTGGTTGCAGACCATGTCTCTTCCTGTTACTTCAACCACCTTCCTCAGATACCCCAAACACACTTAACAAAAATAATAATTGTTCTATATGTTGTACTGCATATAATAAAAGTGGATGGCCAGTTGTCATTAATCAGTAATTTGTCATATTCACACACAAAAATTGTGTATGTGCATATGGTAACAATATTAAAAGTGGATCCCTGACACTTGTTTTTTTCCTTCACCTGTTTTACGATCTTAAGTCATAACTGAACAAAAGTTGTTTGGAACGACTGTCTGTTCAGATCAGTAAAATTCATCTTTAAGTAAACATACGAGGGGCGTTCAGAAAGTAATGCACCACATCGTTTTTCTCAGGAGCTGTTTATTCAAAAAGCATGAAATTTATAAACAATATACATGGATATGTCATGTAAACATCGGTATTATTCAACATAATCCCCATCAACTTGTACGGCTTTATGCCAGCGCGAAACAAGTGCATGTATTCCTAGCCCATACCAGATTTTGTCTTGATCATGTAGCCATTTCTTCGCTGCATGAATCACTCCTTCATCATCTTCAAACCTTGTCCCACGGAGTGCATCTTTAAGTGGACCAAATAGATGAAAATCAGAGGGTGCCAAATCGGGACTATAGGGTGGATGGGGTAGTACAGTCCAACCCAATTTGGTGATTGCTTCCCGTGTTGCCAGACTTTTGTGTGAGGTCGCGCATTGTCGTGAAGGAGAAGCAGGTCTGCTGGATTCTTGTGCGGCCGAACTCTGCAAAAACGTTGATTGAGTTTTTTCAATGTCTTAATGTAAGCTTGCGAATTGATTGTCTCTCCTCTTGGCATAACGTCCACAAGAATCACACCTTTAATGTCCCAAAAGACAGTGATCATGACCTTTCCAGCTGAAGGAATTGTCTTGAATTTCTTTCTTCGTAGTGATTGCGGATGATGCCACTCAATTGACTGTCTTTTTGTCTCAGGTTCAAAATGATGTGCCCAGGTTTCGTCACCTGTAACGATCTTAGCCAAAAAGTTCTCTTCATCAGCATTGAAACGCTCCAACAATTCAGAAGAAATTGCTTTCCTTTGCAATCGGTGGTCATTTGTGAGACTTCGAGGAACCCATCTTGCGCAAACCTTAGAAAATCCAAGAGTTTTTATAACTGCATTTGCACTACCAATGCTGACTGACAGCTGTAAGGCCAATTGTTGAGTAGTGATTCGCCTATCAGTAAGAATAATGCCCTCAGCGCATTTCAACATTTCTGCGTTGGTGGCTGTGGCAGGACGTCCACAACGCGGCCGATCAAGCAGCTCCGTATCTCCACTTCCTGATTCTTTGATTCTCTAAACCCAGCGACTGACTGTACTCCTGTCGACTGCAAAACTTCCATACACATCACATAGACGCTTGTGAATGTTCACAACAGTTTCGGGGCAAAGTCTTTTACAGACAGGGGGTATGATGTGTTGGTGTTGTGGGTAGTGGGTTTCCCCCCTTGCTTCACCCTAGGCCTAGTGAATTCTTGTTCATGAAAGGAGCGACCATTGCGGTGTTAGTCTCTTGGCCTAGCAAAACCTCTCATACCCCAAGATCGTTGTGCGTGGTGAAGAGCCACACCCTCCTCGAGGTAGTCCTGGTAACTGAGGGTGCGAATCCTCAGGCTAAACACAACGGATCTAGAGGAGCAAACCTCGATAATAAAACCGGTGCACTACACCGTACACGCCCTCTGTGGGTGGGAAGGAGCCAGATGGATACTGAACAAGTCTTGGGAGTGGGAACGAGTGTGGACTGCTCCCTGAAGATCGGAACCCATCGTACAGGCACAGAGACTCAGGACGTGACAATCCTATTGCCTTCAACTCTTGGTCACATGCCTAGAGCCTCGGAGAACTCGGCGTAACCAGCAGGCAATTTGGTGGCGGGGAAAGAGCACTGTGAGCCCTACCTTGGCTACGTATCACAAGGAGACGCAGAAACACCCCCTTTATCTCCCCCAGAGCTGGCACAGTACACTTCTGGCTTCTACCCGGGGCGGTAGGAAATCCACAGGCACCCCAGCATCACAATGCCATGAAGATGACAAAGTTGGAATTTACTAACTCAAACCTGGCAGAGCAAGTCCTCCATCAGATGCGGCCGATGCTGGGCCCACTGGCGCGTGGACACGTCCCGATCCCCATCGAGACTTGCCCGGGGAGCCCACCCCGGCTCAAAAAAGCAGAGAAGGCCACTCTCCAAACCTCCGATGTCTTGCGGGTAGTGTTAGGATATGCAAGAACATGGACAGGAAGACTCCACAACTTCCCCACTGAAGACACGCCCATGGCGACCGTTGCCTCAATTGGCTGTGTGTGGTGTACCTGGAAACGGGGCCTCCCAGTACTGAGGCACAGTTAAGTCCCCGATGTCACTTATCGGTGCAGAGTTGAGAGAGATGGCTGAGCATCACAATCCCCCCTGTGTTGCAGCATGATGAGAACCCAGCATTGCACACTGAGCTTGGGGGGGATCACTTGGGCACCAGACTTAATACTGGCTCTTGACTGGATGGCCGCATGCAGGAGATTTCTACAATGGGGGGGTTGGCAGGTGGTGGGTATCTGGAAGTGGCTCTGTGCAGGACGTGAGGATTCCTTGGGAGAGCCCAGAACCAGAGCACAGCATTGTGCAAGCTCTGCATAGTTGGAGAGCCCCCTGGATGACGGGGAATGCACAGTGTGCTACCCCACCTATCCCCAACTGCTAACTTAGAACCAGAAGTGGGGTCCTCTGTATGCGTGCCAGGCCAGGATAAAATGCCTGGGAAAGAGACTGGAGCTCAGAACTCCCTAACTCAAAGTTGCAGGATGGCAGAAAAGCCATGGGAAAGACAGGGCTATTTTGAAGATAACGCAACCATATTTTCACCATACGAGCTCGGACGCCGCCTCGGTAAACAAGGTCCGCGCAGAGCAGTGACACCCCCAGGCTGCTTGCGAATAGTCTACTACTGGGAACATAAACAGATTAGGGATGAGCCCACTCTCCCGTTGAACAGGTGCTAAAGTCGTAGATACTGGGCCAGAAGGCGCACCGGAAACCACAGTATCACGCAACTCGCTTTTTTTTTTTTTTCTATGGAGAGTACACCGTCAAATAAATCTCGTACTGGTGCTCGCCCTGTGGAGCTCCACCAGGCAGGTGCAGTGCCGGGCTCTGAGCCTCGACAGAGCCCACCCTCAGCTACTGGAGGACCCTCTAGACCGTCTTGTGGAGTCAGCAGACGGCGGAGGAGAACTACTTACCAAAACAAAACAGAAAAAGAGAAACCCAGAGTGCCACTTGTCATGATGCACTGGAATGCAGAGGGAGTGAACAGCAAGCAGGCTGGATACAGCAAAAAGACAGAGCTGGAAAACATCTTGTATGAGAAGCAAGTCAGTGTTTGCTGTATCCAAGAGACTCACTTGAAAGCAGATCAAACCTTTAAACTAAGGGGATATCAATGCTTCAGATCCGACAGACAAGATAGACGAAAAGGAGGAGTACTTACTCTTGTAAGGAATAACATTCCTGCACACGAAAGGAAAACCTTCATGGATGGAGCAGAATATCAGCTGTTGCAGATAAAGGTAGACAAGATGGAAATAGAACTCCTGAACTATTACTGTCCGAACAACAAACCCCTGAGTCTCAGCTCTATACAGGTACCAGCCACCAACTTTATAGCAGTTGGAGACTTTAATAGCCACTCCCAGAGCTGGGGCTATAACCATCTGGATCACAGAGGTGAAGAGGTTGAAACTTGGCAAGATGATCACTCCCTAATCCTAGTCAATAATGCCACAGATACTCCTACCTTCTACTCCAGAGGATGGCACACAACTTCAACACCAGATCTTGCCTTCTCCACACACCAGATATAGCTGGATCTATTAGTAGAGAAGTAGGAGACCAACTAGGGGGAAGCGACCATCGCCCAATCTTTCTTACTGTCCAGAGTGCAACTCTCAGTACAGGCCCAGCCATTACAAGATGGAACTACAAAAAAGCCAACTGGGGTTTATTCAGGCATCAGGTGAACACGCTGCTGTCTACCCTCAAGGTACAGAACAGAGACATTAATGAAGTGGTAAAAGACTTCAACAGATGCATACTACAAGCTGCAAAAGAAACCATTCCCAAAGGATGCCGGCGTAACTACATACCATACTGGTCCAGCACACTCCAAGAACGTCAGGAAGCTATGGACAGGGCTAGAAAGGACGCAGAGTCTCAGCCTTCACTTGAAACTCACAACAAATGGAAAAAGGCTGTAGCAGAGTTTCAGAGAACAAAGCTAGAAGAAAAACGGAAAAGCTGGAGAACTAAAACGGCATCGCTGAACCTTGAGAAAGACGGCAGGAAACTTTGGAGATTAGTCAAGTCTCTAAATGAAGAGCGTTCCCACCTAGGCAGACTATCACATTGGATGAAGGTGGCAAACTTTTCAGAGGAAAACAAGCTGCAGACTTGTTTGCTAGAAGATACAGTTCAGAAAGCAACTTACCCATTAACATAGATCATCAGAGAGAGATAAGAAAAGAAATACTGGCAACCATGGGACAGACAGATACTCCTGCCCCAATGAGGGAACCCATCACACTAGGAGAACTACAGAAGGCTATTTCCAAGCTTAAGTTTCAAAAGTCACCCGGCCCAGACAAAATCAGCAACGAAATGCTAGTAAATCTGAGCTCAGCAGCAAAGACAAAACTGCTTGAGATATTCAACCACCACAGCTGGTTGAAAGGAACGGTACCCCAAGTATGGAGAGAAGCCATCACAATACCCATACTAAAGAAAGGGAAATGTAAGACCGAGGCTGCAAGTTACCGGCCAATCAGTCTCACAAGCTGTGTTGGGAAGACTATGGAGCGAATAGTCAACCACAGATTGAAATGGTATTTAGAGTCTGAGCAGATCCTGGTGCCGGAACAAGCTGGATTTAGAGAATGCTACAGTATAGAAGACCAAGTTACTTACTTGTCTCAAGCAATAGAAGATGCCTTCCAGAGAAGAAAAAGGTCCTAACGATCTGGGTCGACTTCAAGCAGGCCTTTGACAAGGTGTGGAAAGATGGCCTCATTGCAAAACTTAGGAGAAGTGGAATCCAAGGCAACATGATGAAATGGATCCAGTCATACTTGCATAACAGGAGAACTAGAGTCACTCTCTTGACGGTCTGCAGAGCAGAAAAGTGTTGCTCCATCAGGGGGTACCTCAAGGAGGAGTAATTTCCCCAACACTCTTCCTTGTTTACATCAATGACCTGGTGAAAGATCTCCCTGCAGGAGTTAAAGCTGCCTTATATGCAGATGACCTAGTACTCTGGTGCGCTGATGAAAATGTCACCACAGCAAATTATAGAATGCAGCGGGCAGCAGCAGACATGCTAGTGTCATGGGCAGAGAAATGGCTTATCACAATAAACACAGACAAAACCTCCACAACACTGTTCTCCCTCGCCCCCAAGGACAAATCAGCTAACATACACCTAGGGACAACCGTGATCAAGGAAGAAAGCTACCCCACCTATCTTGGGGTGACATTTGACCAAAGGCTTACATGGAATAAGCATATTGAAAATGCAGAAGGAAAGGCCCGAAGACGACTAGGCATACTCAGAAAATTAGCAGGTACCAACTGGGGAGCAAATGAACGAAATCTAAAGAAGATTTATAATGGAGTAATAAGACCACACTTAGAGTTTAGCTCAGCAGCATGGTCATCAGCTGCTAACTCACATCATCTGCAGTCTTTGGACAAGGTGCAAAATCAAGCTCTCAGGCTCATTACAGGAGCCATGAAAACTACACCAATAAACAGAGATGCAGAAGGTTGCTGGATTACAGACATTGTCCCATAGAAGAGACACAAAAACCATGATCCAGATGGAAAGGTACAACAGTATGCCAATGCACCCAATGAAGGCAAGACTAGATGATCTGGCATTGGGACGTCTAAAGCGTAGCAGCTTTGTGCATCGGGGGAACAGACTTATAAGACAGCATCAAGAAGACCTATCCATGAAGACAACACCACTGAAGCCCACCCTATACCCTGTACCATGGGAGCAGGCCAGCAGTGCCCTCCAAATTAATACATCAGTCAGTGGTCTCACAAGTGGATGTGAGTATAATGATCTGCAAAAAACGAACTGCTACATTGAGTATGATCCAAGAAAGCTATCCCGATCAATCATGGATACATGCCTATACAGATGGATCAGCAACTAATGCTGTTAGGAATGGAGGTGCCGGTATCTTCATCTCATATCCTGACAACCACTATGAGACTAGGCACATTCCCACTGGTAAATTCTGTTCCAACTATACAGCTGAGGTTCAAGCTCTAGAGCAAGCTGCAAATATGATTTTATAACACCAACTCTGACTGCCACCAGGTAGTCATCCTCACAGATGCACTGTCTGTCCTGCAAGCTCTCAAGGGTGGTAAACTCCCGCATCTGAGAAATGAACTAAAACAAGGTAGCTGCCAAAAAGAGAACCATACTTCAGTGGGTACCATCTCATTGTGGTGTACCCGGAAATGAAAAGGCAGATAAACTTGCAAAAAAAAGGGAGGAGAATGTGAACAAGAAGATAATGAAGTCACATACTTTGAGAAAAAGAGAGCTATCCAGACTATCAGAAGAGAACAGAACCAACCCAAAGACGACTATCACACTCTCGACCGGCAGGGACAGACAACTATTTTTCGACTCAGGACAGGGCATAACAAACTGAATAATCACATGCACAAGCTACGATTGTCTGCTTCACCACTGTGCACATGTGGATTAAACGAACAAACTGCTGAGCATGTTCTACAGGACAGTCCCCTGTATGGCCAGTTAAGAAAGATATACTGGCCCAATGACTCAACACTAAACTCAAAGCTATAGTGAAAGCTGCCTTATATGCAGATGACCTAGTACTCTGGTGCGCTGATGAAAATGTCACCACAGCAAATTATAGAATGCAGCGGGCAGCAGACATGCTAGTGTCATGGGCAGAGAAATGGCTTATCACAATAAACACAGACAAAAAACTCCCACAACACTGTTCTCTCCCTCGCCCCCAAGGACAAATCAGCTAACATACACCTAGGGACAACCGTGATCAAGGAAGAAAGCTACCCCACCTATCTTGGGGTGACATTTGACCAAAGGCTTACATGGAATAAGCATATTGAAAATGCAGAAGGAAAGGCCCGAAGACGACTAGGCATACTCAGAAAATTAGCAGGTACCAACTGGGGAGCAAATGAACGAAATCTAAAGAAGATTTATAATGGAGTAATAAGACCACACTTAGAGTTTAGCTCAGCAGCATGGTCATCAGCTGCTAACACACATCTGCAGTCTTTGGACAAGGTGCAAAATCAAGCTCTCAGGCTCATTACAGGAGCCATGAAAACTACACCAATAACAGAGATGCAGAAGGTTGCTGGATTACAGACATTGTCCCATAGAAGAGACACAAAAACCATGATCCAGATGGAAAAGTACAACAGTATGCCAATGCACCCAATGAAGGCAAGACTAGATGATCTGGCATTGGGACGTCTAAAGCGTAGCAGCTTTGTGCATCGGGGGAAAAGACTTATAAGACAGCATCAAGAAGACCTATCCATGAAGACAACACCACTGAAGCCCACCCTATACCCTGTACCATGGGAGCAGGCCAGCAGTGCCCTCCAAATTAATACATCAGTCAGTGGTCTCACAAGTGGATGTGAGTATAATGATCTGCAAAAACGAACTGCTACATTGAGTATGATCCAAGAAAGCTATCCCAATCAATCATGGATACATGCCTATACAGATGGATCAGCAACTAATGCTGTTAGGAATGGAGGTGCCGGTATCTTTATCTCATATCCTGACAACCACTATGAGACTAGGCACATTCCCACTGGTAAATTCTGTTCCAACTATACAGCTGAGGTTCAAGCTCTAGAGCAAGCTGCAAATATGATTTATAACACCAACTCTGACTGCCACCAGGTAGTCATCCTCACAGATGCACTGTCTGTCCTGCAAGCTCTCAAGGGTGGTAAACTCCTGCATCTGAGAAATGAACTAAACAAGGTAGCTGCCAAAAAGAGAACCATACTTCAGTGGGTACCATCTCATTGTGGTGTACCCGGAAATGAAAAGGCAGATAAACTTGCAAAAAAGGGAGGAGAATGTGAACAAGAAGATAATGAAGTCACATACTTTGAGAAAAAGAGAGCTATCCAGACCATCAGAAGAGAACAGAACCAACCCAAAGACGACTATCACACTCTCGACCGGCAGGGACAGATAACTATTTTTCGACTCAGGACAGGGCATAACAAACTGAATAAACACATGCACAAGCTACGATTGTCTGCTTCACCACTGTGCACATGTGGATTAAACGAACAAACTGCTGAGCATGTTCTACAGGACTGTCCTCTGTATGACCAGTTAAGAAAGATATACTGGCCCAATGACTCAACACTAAACTCAAAGCTATATGGAGTTAAAGAGGAACTTCAAACAACAGTCGAATTCATCATGAGAACTCGTCTGACGGTGTAATCATCAAAGATGCGATCGCAAGAAGAAGAAGAAGAAGACAACAGTTTCCTTCGCTGCAACGAGAAATTCTATCACAATTCGCTGCTTATAACGCAAGTTGCTAACACGTTCCATTTCAACGGTTTAGGGCAGCCGTATTATTTGGCCGGTTGCGGTGCAATTTGGTGCACACAATTGGCACATGCTATATTTGAAGTGTGCAAAATTTCATGCTTCTATCTTCATTATTAGTTGAGAAAAACGATGTGGTGCATTACTTTCTGAACGCCCCTCGTATGTATACTCTGATAAGTTTAAACTCCTAATGTAATGCTCATAAAAAATGGTCATTAACAGAACTGTGTTTAGAACAAAACAACTAGCTGACCTAGTTGTGTGAAGAAACACAATCAGCACTTCACCATCTGATGCTCACCCCTTCAAATATGAAATACAATCTATATACGTAGCTCATTATATTCCATATTGGGGGTCGGAGTGGCTAAGAGCTATGGCATCCGCCTCAAATTTTAAAGATACCGAGTTCAATTCTTAGTGGAGGGAATATAATTTATGGAATTTTTTTCCTTCAGAACTAGTAGTCTTTATGATGTTATACTCCCCTCCCCCCCCCCCCCCCCCCCCCCCCCCCCCCCCCCCCCCCCCCCCCCCCCCCCCCCCCCCCCCCCCCCCCACCCCCCCCCCCCCCCCCCCCCCCCCCCCCCCGGGCAGTGAGATTGGATGCCTAGCCTTCTTGGATAAGGGCGAAAAAATAAGAGGTCCAGTGTGCATGTTGTGCACATTAAAAATCCCATGGCAGTTGGAAATCGTAAAGAGTAGGCCATAAGGCCGCTGCCCTGGCAAAATTTACAAATTAGAAACCTACCCACAACAAAAATATTTATAGAATGTGTGATTCCTATATAATCACATTGGGATTCTCGTCAGTGCTACGGAGTTTGTGCACTGAGCTGAGAGCTTCCATGTGTGATATAAGGGAGGAGATCGGAGCACTGATGGAGTTGTCTGTATGCAATGAAGAAAGTCCTTAAAAAACAAAACCATATTCCATCTTTTAAAACCCTTCATTTAATGGAGTTATTTGCAGATTGTTTTATTTATTATGTAAAATAGGCTGGGTTAGTGCTGATCAAAACTTGAAAGAAAGATTAAAATTTAGCAAGAAAGGAAACTGCATAGAAAGTTTCAGCTCTCGAAGATGAGTAGAACACACAGATTTTGAGTGTCAAAGATTTTAAACGCGATAAATATACAATGCGATTTTTATCTTAAATAAAAATGGTAAAGAGTCAAAGGATGACAAAGAGAGAAGACTAATGGTAAGTTTATTATTAAGTCATTTTTAAAAACTCAATAACACAACTGACAATCATCACTAGGGATAGAAAGCTATGAGCAGACATGATCATACAAATGGAAGATCTAGAATATGCAGACGATATTGCACTACGCTCACATTCATATCAGCACATCCAAGAAAATAACAGAAAGACTGAATAAATATGGCCAACAAGTGAGACTGAACATCAATCTCAAGAAGCAGAAATTACGACCTCAATGTAATAAATCCTGTGCCTATGAAAAAAAAAAAACCAAAAGCTGGAGCAAACAAACACATTTACATATCTAGGCAGCATAGTAACACCAGACGGCAGAAAAGCAAAGACATCAGTAACAGAATGAATAAATGAATGAATAGCCTTTGCAAATCTAAACAACATTTGGAAATCTTCTCAATACAGCACAAACTCCAAATTAAGATAATACCAGAGTTCTGTACTTTTGTATGGAGAGGAGTGCTGGAGAGTAACAGAAAAGGAAACCTTCAAATTATCCTCTTTCCACACCTAAGCAAAATTCTTTGAATTTTTTGGCCAAATATCATATGAATTTTTTGGCCAAATACCATCTCAGCCAGGAACTGATTACACTGTGCGGTCAAAAAGGCATGCACACCATCATTGTAAAGGGTGAAATCCGAAAGGTCCCATGTTTCCTGTGTACAGTTAATTTGTAAAACTGAATCAATACTATTTTATTTGTTAATATATATTTATTCCCTTGAAGAGACCCTGACACCATCACCAGAACTGCTATGCTATGGACCCCAGGACGGCAAAAGAGAGGCAGACCAAAGACAATCTGGCGGAGAACAGTGAAGGCTGAGATGCAAAACATGAACCAGCGTTAGGGCACGGCTCAAAGGATGGCCACAGACTGAGCAAAATGGGGACAGTTTGTTGCTGCCCTACAAGACGCCACAAGGCGTGATGGCCACTGACTGCTTTGTTAGTCAGGGGCTAAGGATCTAAGAAGTAGAAGAAGATGATCATACAAAGCTGACAGAAAGTACCTGAAGAAGAAAACTGCTTCAGCAATGACCAAACAATCTTCTGAAAGAGTCCACCAAAACAGTAAAAAGATGCCAAAGTACAATATCAAAATCATGAAAGGTATAAGAGTTTATTCTGACAAGTTCATTGTTTTTTTAAATATTGGATTACAGGTTTTATATATATATATATATGGTTCCAAATGTTCTCATAGCTGAGAGTTGTAGTGAGGATAAGCTCATTGCAGGTAAATGCTTCTATGGCATGCACCTCAAATAGCCTCAGACAACCAAGTTTAGCTCCCGGCCTTTATGTGTGGTTCAATTTGAGCCCAGCAGAACTAGTTCCACTGATGGGAGAAAAGACGAATGTGAGTCACTGGCACCTTAAGACCAGCAGCGTCTGGCAGATAGCGCTCACGATCATTGGTTGGTAGCTTATCTAGGAGAAGGTAAAACTCTGAATTCAACCCACTGCTGCCTTGCGGGAATATCCATTTAAGAGAAAGGCTTCAAGAGTAAACCCTGAGGATAAATCTGAAGTTGGAGTCCCTAAGGCAGTCTAATGTTGATTCGACATTATTCTGGCAACTCCTGCAACGTGGCTGGTACCAAACTGATTCAGCTATTGCCATTCCTTTGGACCTATTGGCAGCATGGAGAGAGGGGAACATGCTGCATTGGCAACAACTTAATCTCCATATAAATGTACCCAAGCTCGCGCCCTGGACAGGATACTCCAGCTTTTTTCATATTGTCACTCAGTCAACAGGAGCTTCAGAGCTTGATGAATCGCTTCACCCAAACATGCAAGGACTTTGGCCTCCTAAAGAAAACAAATGTGCTGGGTCAGGATGTGGATGTCACACCAGTTACCACTATCGATTACTATGAACTGGCAGTGGTGCACCACTTAACATACCTAGAGTCTACCATCAACAACAAACTCTCTCTGGACACAGAAATTGGCAGCCGCATTGGCAAAGCTGCAGTTACCTTTGCCCACCTCACAATGCATGTGTTGGGAAACTCTCAACTCACAATGAAGACTAAAGCTGCCGTATATAACACCTACATTACCATCACACTTCTATATGGCAGCGAGACATAGACAACCTATGCTAAGCAAGAAAGGAGGCTCAATACCTTCCATCTACTGCGTCTACGCCACATCCTTGGTATTTCATGGAAGAACAAAGTGACAAATGTCGAAGTGTTGTCACATGCTGGTCTTCAAAGCATGTATACACTGCTTAGACAAAAAAAGATGCAAAATCATTAAAATCTTAGCCTTAATGATTGCATTTGATTTCTATCCTTGTATCTTTTATAGTCATGTGACTGTATGTTATGGCATAGTGAGAAAAAGAGGAGTCGTAACCCTCTTACTTTGAATACAAAGTTAGAAATGACAGAAGGTTGTATTCTGAGAAGGAATTACATCCTGATGATAGCCTTGCTGTGCTTAGAAAAATGACAACCAAGGAATTGAAAGAAGCTATCAATCATATGGAATTGGGGATGGCATATTTGAGAGGACTGACCCCAATTTTGAAAGAAGTTCCAAAGTAAATGCAGGTGTTCGAAACAATATTGCATGCTATAAAGAAATTTTAAGTGAAAAGAAACAGCAACCCCTGAGGCAAAGTTCAATGCCTTCCTATTTGAAGAAACCAGCATCTCAACCTTTCACATCAACAGCTAGCATTCTTTCATCAGCAGAAACCCATATAAGAACTCCATCCATGTCTCCACCATCAAAAAGACTAAGATTGTTAGATGATGATGAAAGTGTTCTATCTCCTTCATCTTTCCTACAATAAATATTAACTGTTTCTCAAGTTTGCATTTACCAATCACTGTAAGATAAGGATTTAATATTTTAAGGTACGCAATGAGTGCTCTAACTGTCTATTCTTATTGGTATTCTATGGTTTTTATGTTTAATTCATAATAATAACATTTATGGTGCTTGTGTCTTTTATCACCCACAGATTATAATTGTTAAAATTTAGTAGCCACACGAAGCACAATACTTTTTCTTCAATTCGCACGGCAAATCTAACACTATGTCATTCAATCGCCGTGTCAAGGCCGTGGAAGATGAATCTCTTGGAGTTGTCAGGGGAGTGAAGTGTTACAGACTTCACTACAGTAAGACCAGCTGTATGATACAGGGGAGTGAAGTGTTAGAGACTGTAGCAGTATTATTTTATACAAGGCTACCGAGAAATGTATAGATGTCTAATGTTGCTGCTGGAGATGTAGCCGTGTAATGTTACTACCACAGTAGACACCAGGGATGTTGGAGGCAGTGTAGGATGGTGTCTCTTGTCTGGTTTATTGATGATGTGTTAATGGAACATATCAGATAGATATGTAGATGAAGTTCCACACAGGAGATTACATTACATAGGTCATGAGAACGTCACATTGACTCACGACAAGGAAGTCCAATAAATAGGAACAGCAGGTGACGTTTTCCATCATTTATTTGGGACGCCACAACGACAGGTACGCTGACATCAACATATATGAGTAGCGAGTAGGAACAACAATGTCAAAACCTAACTGGCTACAGATCGAAGTAGAAAGAGCAATTACCTTTACGTTCGAAATACACCACAATTCTAACCGTCTCCAGACGTTTGAAATAAACACATGGGACTAATATCAGTAGACTTGCAATCGAACTCACAGAGGCTTCCTGCCCATGATGAAAAAAGAAACTCGGGTGGACGAGAACACGTCTTACCCCGACACAGATCACATCCTTGACTCCTGGTACGGAAGTCTTTTTTCAAACCCCCTAAAATTCGACACATGCGCAGAAGCGCTTGACCCCTGAGTAAAACTCAAACGGGCCGATGTTGGACACATACCAAGCAAAGATACTGACCAAATCGAGCCTTATATGGTCAGGGAATAAACATCAACTCAGGTTGCAAACATTCCAAGAAAAGCTGATCTATTCTAGCCATATAAGGAAACAACCAGACATGGGTCTAATAATAAACCGCTAGGTTAAGACACAAGAGAAGGTAACAACTATTGTAAAATGTAACATCAACTAACCAAGAGTTATGTACCTTTGAATACAAAAATTAAAGTGTACCAACAAGACAGGTAAATCAATATTGCCCCAGAAAAATCTGTGCATAACAGAGACTTCACTACAGTAAGACCAGCTTTATGATACAGGGGAGTGAAGTGTTAGAGACTTCACTACAGTAAGACCAGCTTTATGATGCAGGGGAATGAAGTGTTACAGACTTCACTACAGTAAGACCAGCTTTATGATGCAGGGGAGTGAAGTGTTACAGACTTCACTACAGTAAGACCAGCTGTATGATACAGGGGAGTGAAGTGTTAGAGACTTCACTACAGTAAGACCAGCTTTATGATACAGGGGAGTGAAGTGTTAGAGACTTCACTACAGGAAGACCAGCTTTATGATGCAGGGGAATGAAGTGTTACAGACTTCACTACAGTAAGACTAGCTGTATGATACAGGGGAGTGAAGTGTTAGAGACTTCACTACAGTAAGACCAGCTGTATGATACAGGGGAGTGAAGTGTTAGAGACTTCACTACAGTAAGACCAGCTTTATGATACAGGGGAGTGAAGTGTTAGAGACTTCGCTACAGTAAGACCAGCTTTATAATGCAGGGGAGTGAAGTGTTAGAGACTTGACTACATGTGTGACTTTTTGTGGCGACATTGGAATAAAGTTCGTCAGTCAGACCCGTTCGACAGTATCCTGCATGACATTACAGAATTTTGGCCTCCTCTTTAAATTGTGCTGCTACGAACGAACATGTGTATGTCCTGATATATGCATAGCTTCAGCGATCCTTGGTGATCTGTTCCCCTCATGGTCCTTTTTAGGGCCCAGAAAACCCACAAAACTGCACCACGGTCATGTTTAGGGCCCACAAAACTGCACCACGGTCCTGTTTAGGGTCCACAAAACCCACAAAACTGCACCACGGTCCTTTTTAGGGCCCAGAAAACCCACAAAACTGCACCCACCACGGTCCTTTTTAGGCCCCACAAAACCCACAAAACTGCACCACGGTCCTGTTTAGGGCTCACAAAACCAACAAAACTGTATCCTGGTAAGAAATCGCTACGCACTGATCCTTTATTTGTTTTCGCCACTGGGTGGGGAGGGCTGGGTGGAGAGAGCTGGGTGGGGAGGGGGTCACCTCGCTACGCACTGATCCTTGTCAAATATTAACACAATCAGAGCCGGATTAACATAGTAGCAAAAGTAGCATATGCTACGAGCCCCGTGCTTTTAGGGGCCCCGCACCAATAAATATGTACATAATTTTTTGGTCATCTTCTTTTTTTTTTTTTTTTTTTTTTTCGTACGCCCGCTAATACTCGAGGCGAAATCTCAGGTTATTATTTTTATGTCTAACCTGACATTGATTTTACGTGAGTATCCCTTTATTTCTTGTACAGAGACAGGTGTCCCTCGCCATTCAGGCAAATACTCGCCGATTTCGGAGGTACCCATTGCAGCTGGGTCGGCTCAGGAGCCGCCAGTCCCTGGTCGACGACACTCCTTCAAATGTACTCGCCAGGTCTCGAGTTAATCCAGTCCAAATCCCGGTCGACGAAAAATCCTCAAATGCCGTCGCCCGGGTTTGATCCTGTATCACCCGGTCGCCAGAGCGGTGTTGTAACCACTACGCTAGTGCGGCTCCCTGGTCATCTTCTAATAAGAGCTTTAACACTCTTCAGACCGGATATATAAAAAATCGTTCCAAACGGAACGATGACTTTTGAAGTAAAAAAAGCACATTTATTTTTTAATTTTGATTTCAAATCTATGTTTTATATTAAGAATACATGTTAAAAATTATATTTGTGCTAAAAAATATACAGCTTTCACTTATTTTGACTTTGAAATTACATGCAGAAAAACGTAAACACCGAATTTGTCCGTCCGCCATTTTGGATTTTTTCCGATCAACTCAACTTAATAGGTCGTAAACAAAATGCAGTCTGAAAATGACTACAATGCATCTAGTGATGTAGATTCCTGTTTTGATGATTATTCAGAGGACTTGGAAACGTCTGATGAGTTGGATGGCGAAAATACAGCTCAGAACAACTCATGTAAAGGTAATGTTACTTCGTTAACGAAATGACAGCTGATTTTGAAAAGTAGTAAAACAGTCGTTTTAGTGGGCTATTGTAGTCAGTATAGCTGCTTTCTGTTTGTTTTTGAAAAAAAGAAACAAATATTTCACCTTTCAAACAGTTAACAAAGAACTCATGGCACCAGGAAATAAATATAAAGTGGATCTGACGTAACTTCTGAATCAGCTGATTTTTCTGACCTCATTCGCCCTGTGTCTCTGCTTTTAAAAATTATTATTTACATCATATGACTTTATGATTGACAGTATTCCTTTGTACGGAAAATGTAATGTGTGTCAATTTTCCTGTGTACACTAAACTGTAACTTTGAATTCTATTGTTGATCTGTAAAAATTAATTTTAAATTGTTCTTCTTGCAGATGTTTTGGTTATGATGGACTTGATGAAGGCCCACCTTCCAACCCTCCACCTTTTTCACCTGAGAGGGTTCCAGTCTGCAACTGTCAGAGGTAAGCACCATAGAAAATACAAAGCAGTTTTTGAGACCCATTGACTTCTTCAAACTGTAATTTTATGAAAGAATATAAGAAAATATATATAAGAAAAGGGTGTTTTCTTTTTTGACAGTATATTAGAGACAAGCCAACAAAATGGGGGATGAAATTATGGGTTCTTGCTGATGCTGTTAGTGGATATACTTTGATGTTTATTTAGGTAGGATCACTGCAAATGGACCATTTGGTTTAGCTTATACTGTAGTTAGTTATGAAAGTAGTGAACAAGAGTGACCAGCCAATTAACAAGTACAATGTTTTGAGAAAGACCAATAAATATTGGATAACTCTTTTTTCATTTTCTGGATATTGCTATGGTAGATGCTTACATTTTATTTCAAGACTAGCAGAAAAAACACCCAGATGTGGAAGACCAGCTAGATATGGTCAGCTAGATTTTACAGAAGAACTAATCCGGAATTAGGGAACATAAGTTTGTATGATGCACTACTCACTTCAAAGCCACCAGTTTTTTCTCGGCACACCATGGACCCCAAGTTTACAGAGACAAAAAGAAGTTGTAAGCTTTGATATCAGATTGTAAAGATTGAAAGAAAAATACAAAGTTAAATGTAATGTTTGTGATATTTTTTTTAAATGTTTTCATGCAGGTAGGAATTGTATGTCAGAATACCACAAGCCTTAGTAGGAAATATATAAAGATGTGTGGAGTCTTTATTATGTCACCCTCATAACTGATTTTACTTATGTGTTAGTGATCATAAGTGTTACACTAGAAATATGTCTACTGAAGTCATATTTCATTATTTTAGCTAAGATGTTGCAGCTACCTAAAATAACTGTAATGTATTCAGTGGAAGATTTAAAAAAAAAATTTTTTTTTTTTTGGAACAGCATAGTTATGTAACATTTTAAAAATTTGCATAATTTTATTATTTAATGTTGAATTGTTTTGGAAATGTAACATTTTTTTTTTTTTTTTTTTGCGTACGCCCGCTAATACTCGAGGCGAAATCTCAGGTTATTACTATGTCTAACCTGACATTGATTTTACGTGAGTATTCCTTTTTACTTGTACAGAGACAGGTGTCCCTCGCCATTCAGGCAAATACTCTCCGATTTCGGAGGTACCCATTGCAGCTGGGTCGGCTCAGGAGCCGCCAATCCCTGGTCGACAACACTCCTTCAAATGTCCTCGCCAGGTCTCGAGTTAATCCAGTCCAATTCCCGGTCGACGAAAAATCCTCAAATGCCGTCGCCCGGGTTTGATCCTGAATCACCCGGTCGCCAGAGCGGTGTTGTAACCACTACGCTAGCGCGGCTCCCGGAAATGTAACATATAATGCAGAAATGGTCAGACTACAATAAAATATGACTGTTGTTAATTGTTCTGATAATATACTACTCGTCAAAAGTCAAGGGCCACCCTATTATTTTCAATACACTTTTATATAAGCGCATAGAATGATTAAATGAAGGAAGTTGTTAGTAAAAATGGGTGCAATATCTTCCTCTGACAGTCCTCTATGCACGTTAAGCATAAAAACAACTCACCGACAACCATGGTGATCACGTGCAATTTGGTTTGCTGACCATAAATTCACATTTTAAATCTGTTTTTCCAAACTTCCGTACAACCAAACAGGTGAAGTAATCGTGTTGATTGACATTCCACGTGCAATGGCGACTTTTCGTGAACAGAGTTCACTCTTAATTTGTTTTACAATCAGCAGACTTAGGGTAGTTTCATCACTTGCAAAAACCATGCCATCGAGAAAAAGTCTTGACACCTTACAAAGAATGAGGGCTATAGCGTGGGTTAACAGCGGTTTATCTGTCCGTGAGGTTGCTAGACGGCTTGCAGTGTCACACTCTACTATCTAAAGAATTTTGGAGAGATTTCAGGCCACAGGAAGTGTGGAGGATCGCCACCGGCCAGGTCACCCTAGATGCACCAATAGACATGATGACCGGTACCTCTTGTTGTCAGCCCTGCGCCAACGAACAGTGACTTGTTCCACTCTAAGATGTCAGCTGAGACAAACTGTAAACGTTAATGTCAGTCAAAGCACAATTCGCAGACGTTTACATGAATTTGGACTGGCTGCTCGACATCCTGCAGACAGAATCCCTCTTACTCCTGCTCATAGCAGAGCTCGTGTTGCTTGGTGTCGCGAGCACATCCGATGGACAAGGCAACAATGGAGTCAAGTTCTCTTCACTGATGAATCTCGCTTCACTGTGTCATTCAATGATGGCAGGATTCGAGTTTGGAGACGACCAGGAGAGCGATTTACTGATGACACAATTCGAGAGGTGGATCGTTATGGCAGGGGTTCTGTCATGGTCTGGGGAGGCTTCTACAGACACGGCAGGACCCCACTCTACATCATCCAAGGCAACTTGACCGGCCCAAGATACCAGAACGAAATCTTGAGACCGATTGTTCAGCCTGCTCTGGAGGCCATAGGTGGTAATGCCATCCTTCAAGATGATAACGCTTGACCGCATCGAGCTCGTGTGGTGAATGAGTTTATTCAGCAACATGGGATCATCAGGATGGCGTGGCCAGCTCATTCACCTGACCTTTCTCCAATTGAGCACCTCTGGGATGTCCTTGGTCGAAGATTGTCAACAAATCACCCCCTGCCAATGGATGTTGCACAGCTGACTGCATTTCTGCTTCAGGAATGGCAAGCTGTTCCTCAGGATACTCTTCGGACCCTTGTGGACTCGATGCGTCTACGCTGTCTTGAATGCCTTGCTGCAAACGGTGGTCATACCCGATTTTGAAATGTCTATTTGTCCAATATCTATTGTGTGACTTTTGAAAAGGTGGATGACACACTTCACAGCTTCATTGCGTTTGAATGTGTGTTTCCATTTCTTTACGTGACATGTCAATTTGGTATTCAATAAATGCCGTTTTGACTGATACCAATTACGTTTATATCAGATTTGTTTTATGGTTTCAACCAAGGTTTTTTTAAGTGGCCCTTGACTTTTGATGAGTAGTATACTTTATTCTTTTCTTCTTTGTGAAATATCATGTTTATAATTTTTGTGTATTTTTCCTGTTGACTTTCCTTCAATTTTTTAAAACTCACATCAATATAAATTTTAAAAATATTAATTTTACATCTAAATATGGTAGTCTGTTCAATTACAAACAATTTGATGTATAACACTCTTGGGTAGACTTCAAATTATAATGTATCAAGGAACATTAGAAGTCAGATATGTCAGAGTATGAGAAAATGATACAAAATATCAGGTCTGAAGAGAGTTAAACCTATGATCTTGTGATTTATGCCATCTTTAGTGCCTGTTCATTTGGTGTCACGAAATTATGAGAGAAAGAGCATAAGAGGGTGACTTAGTGTGACTCTTCATTATTTTTATCTTAACTGTTTGCGGACGGAAGCAGTCATTTTCTTTGGATTTGTTGAAAGCCTGTACACCTTCTGTTCTGCTTCTACCTACTGGTGGGGTCTCCTTTCTACTGCATTATGTGCTGGCGGTACTCATAATAAGTCTCATTTGCCCTTTGTGAAAAGACTGTCAGATACCAGGTGGTCCGCTCGGGCAGATGCAACAAAAGCACTTTTACACAGCTTTTCTGCAATAAAACAAGTCTTGGATGATATTTCAGATAACAATGATCAGAAGGCAGAGTGTCGTCAACAGGCTCGTGGTCTACTTTCAACCATGATGAAGTTAGAAACAGGAATAATGATCATACTGTAGGATCAAGTATTACAGCGTTTTCAAATGACCAGTGCTTCTTTGCAATCTTCTGACCAAGATTTGAATACAGCTTGTACACTCTATGAATCCCTGCGGGGGTATATTCAAGCTATGCGGTCTACTTTTGCAGACATAGAGCAAAAGGCCAAGGATCTGACTGAGTGTGAACATTATCAAGAACAAACTTGAAGAAAACACAAACGAAATCGAGAGTATGATGATTTCAGTGGTTTCAGCACACTTGATGAATCTCAAACGCCTTCTCAGCAGTTTAAAAGCCGAACATTTCTTGTCCTTATTGATAGCTTGCTCTCTGCCTTGTCAAAACGCCAGAAAGCTTATCAAAGGTTGAATGATGTATTTGGATTCCTTCGTCAGTTACAGTCGTTTACACCAGAAGAGGTGGTAACGAGATCATCGAATCTTATTAAATCATATCCGGAAGATCTGGAAAAAAGTCTTTGTGAAGAACTTGTGCAGTTTACAGAACTGTTGAAAACTGATCTTGCTTCTCATATTGGCACTACTCTAGACCTTGTAGAGTTACAGTTTTACCGTTTGACAATTGACAATTCTTTGGAGTCTTGTTTTCCAAATGTATAAATCGCCTTGCGCATCTATTCGTCACTAATGGTAACCAACTGCAGTGGAGAACGATCATTTTCAAAACTGAAACTTATTAAAAATGAACTAAGGAGCACCATGGGTCAAAAGAGATTGAACAATCTCACACTAATGAGCATTGAACACAAACTTCTGCGTGAAATTGATACATCCTATATCATCAACAAATTTGCTCATGCTAAATGTAGAAACATTAATATTTAAACAATAATGTTGACTGTGTTGTTACTTTTGATAATGATAATTACTATGCAAATTAAAAATGTATGTGTTCAAATGTATTTGTATTGTTTTATTGGTTTTTTTTTAAATATAGGGCCCCTTTCTTAACATATGCTTGCCCTGTACTAGCTTAATCCGGCCCTGCTTGCAAACGGTTTCTGTCTTTTGTTTTTATAGCACTAAAAACGTAGGGAGGATCAGAGCAAAATCAAAGCACTTAATACCAAATCGATAACGCAGCTGCGAACCACCTGAAAATTTGCCGCGGACCATAAGTTGTCCGCTGACCACGGTTTGGGAACCACGGCCCTAGTCACCCATTCAACATTTTGAAATTTGTAATACATCGCTTTTTTTTTTTAATGTGCTGACTCTGTCTCTACTGTCTCGTTTTACTTTTCTTTGAGTTTGTTTTTTATTAGTTTCATTCTTTCTCCATTTTACTCATTTTTTAATTATCCATGTTAAATAAAGTTTGCCTAGCTTTGATAAGGCGCTCACCATTAAACTTTGACAAAAGTTTCCCTGTGTGCATTCAGACCCGCTAATATTAGTTAGGATGCATGTCAAAGTATACAAGACGTTGTAGCCTGGTAATACCCTTGAGAATCATCAAGTGCTACATATATTCTTCATCATTGTGTAGTTTAGAAACATGGACAATGAACAAGCAGATAGAGGAAAGAATTGAGGCATTTGAGATGGGGATATATAGAAGAGTGGGGTGCGTCTCATGGATAGAGAGGAAAACAAATAAAGAGGTCACAGACAACCTAGGGATGAAAAGATAATTAATGACGGAGATTAACATTAGACAGTAAAAAATATGTTGGCCTTGTAAAAAGACACAGCACCTTACTAAAGACCACAATAGAAGGTGGAGTTAAAGGCAAACGTGCAAGGGGAAGACAGCACTATTAGTGGAAATGTAACATCAAGAGATGGACAAGAAAGAGTCCATCACAATATCAAGAGAAAAGGCAGAAGACACTGGAGATCCATTGCAGCCGATCTAAGATATTGATATGTCTGATGATGATGAATAGTCTTGTTGTCTTCCCCCCCCACCCCCCCCCCCCCCCCCCACCCCCCCCCCCCCCCCCCCCCCCCCCCCCCCCCCCCCCCCCCCCCCCCCCCCCCCCCCCCCCCCCCCCCCCCCCCCCCCCAAAAAAAAAAAATTTAATTGACAATCATCTTAACAAGACAATTTTGAGAACTACACGTCCCCTTGTAAAATCGTTGACAGTATTCAAAAAGAGACATGAAAAGAGGTCGTATATCTTTATCATCACTGCCCTACAGATCGCAAGGGAGCATAGACCTTCAAAAACGCATGCAAAGTCCACCTGTACCGGGGCATCAGTTACAGCTCTTTACATTTCTTTCACATCTCTTTCACTTCTGTCTCCAGTTGACCTCTCCATAACACCACATTTCCAATGTGCCTCAATGGGAGTGTAACAGGATCCTTTTTACAGGACATACATAATATTTTCTTTATGCTTAATACATTTGTATTAAAATTTTATGTTATATAATCCGGCCCTGCTACCACCCCTACTTGCGAAATGCATAATAGACTAACCCCGCGCAGACAATTTTCTTCCTGCCACCCCTACTTGCGAATTGCAAAATAGACTAACCCCGCGCAGGCAAATGTACGGAAGCCGGTGTGGTCATTGAATTTCACAATGGGTGATAAAAGACACAAGAACCACATTTATTAGGCTTTGCTATTCATTTGCAAGAGAACAAAGCGATTCTTTGCTTTACAGCGGTTCTCGCTTTACAGCAAGGGCCTGGAATCTAATCCGCCATAAAGCGTGGTTTGCCTGTAACAGCAAAACCAATTTCAAAACAAATTTAAAGAGCAAAAGCCCAAGAAATATACACAGAACGAAGAAATTAGAACAATATCTGCAGAGATAAAAGGGAGCACAACCAACAAGTTAGCAAGAGAGGCTGCAGTCAAAGGAAAGGAACGTCAGTGGGATCTTTCAAAAGACAAAAATTCAAAATTACTTAGCAACATAAAAGAGCAGATAATGAGATATGGCGTTACATAACCAGGCCACACGGTTGTTGCGTGCATATTTTGACGCACATATTACAAAAATCGATATGGCTATTTAATATGGAAAAGATATAGACATTCATTCATTTGTGTATGAAAATGCTGTCTATAGTAAAGCTAGATAACTCATGATTGATTTACACTTTTGATTATAGGAGTAATCGTTCTTGATATTGATTCGGCGCATGGATATGACACCCATGTCCGTACTTATTTGTTAGGGCCAGAAAATATATTAATTTGCTTATTATGTTTATGGCCTGAATTCATATGTATTACATATTATTAGTACAAGTAGAATCAGTCCTATATTGTATATTTTGGATGGGTAGGCAGGACTATATTCTTGTTATGCCGCTCTAGCGGAAGTATGAGTTGTCTTGACAAGTCGTGATGAGTTCCGAGGTACCGTTTACAATGGCGGTTACGCATTTTTCAGGGCTGGTATATTCTTCAGTAAAAATGATTTACGAAGTGGTTTTTCTTCTGTAGGAGATTGTGTCTCTACTAGAGCTTGTGTTAGAGACTCTCCTAATGTACGGTACCATGTATGATTCGGACTCCAGGTAATTCCAGACCCTATTTTTGATGATCTCATGTCGGTTAGACCTAGCTGGAATATTATGCTTCGCAACGCTAGGGTCATGTTTGTATCGACAAAGATGACGGGCTTCCATACAACAATTATGTCTACGTGAAGTAACTGGATTACTGTAGAACTGTATGGAGAAACTTTAGGAAATCATTCATATGTATTTCGAATTAACTTTGGCTTATATATACCCTCCTGTGAGTGAGTGAGCGACAACTCAGGAAGGCGGCCATGTTACATTCCTGTCATCGTATTTTTGAATCACTGTCCAAAGAACGGGGCATGTATCTTACTATTCGGACAGTGGCAAGGAGATCTCAATTTTGATAGAAACCCCTTCCATGGTTTCATAATATGATATAAACTGTGAACATAAAGCAACTTTAGTTACTTACCGATCCGCCTTCACTGACGCGCTTAGTCAGATAGGGGATGCGGCCATTATGTATCATGACATTGGAAGCTATTGATGTACTACCCATTATTTATGAATGTGTCATGACTTGGGATCTACTATGTATGCCTGCAAATTGATGTGTCAACCTGTACCCATGATTTACTCGTTATGTCCCAGTGTGTGCGTCTAAATAAACGGTGTAAACAAAGATTCCAGCAGTCTGCATTGGTGCCTTGTAGACACAAATGAATGAGTGTTTAGATTGGTCAGAACACGAACAGTACACCATTCGCGTTAATCACACTCTACACTTCTACTCCATATATTCACCATCCTGCGTCGGTTGAATTGACCAAGTTTAGGGCCTGCTTCCCCTGGAGCCTTAGAGGGAAATTACTGCTTACAGTGCCTTTGCCTTCCCTAACTCAGGACTAGGGTGAGTTACCCATTTACAGCTGGGTAGACTGGAGCATGCCTGATCTCAGTAACACCATACACCACAATTTACACAGATGGTTTACAGATGACTTTTTACACAGCACTTTACAGTGGTGAGCCAGATTCCCGGGTCCAGCCTACGCAGTCTTGTTGTGTTGAGAATCACATTTTACAGTTGCAAGAACATTTGTTTGACCACATCAACACCAGTAGGACAGCTATACAATCAATGTCAGCTTGACCTGTTCTGACAAGTGTAGCAATATCTGGGTCAGCACTTGTTGACATTTGGCACAGTACAGTCAGGATTCTAAACTAGTGATTGTTTATCCTGCTGAAATAGAAGAGCAATGTTGAACTTAAAGTGCAAATTTCATCGGTGGATCTTCTAATGTGCTCAAAAAAAATTGGACAGTGTAATAGTTAGAAAGCAAAGCTATTACTCCATAAAGTGGTAGTCTAATTTGTTAAAACTGAGCATACAGTACAATACATTGCAACTACAATACATTCCATTATATGATACACACATTGATGATTTATATATATTTATGTTTATATATTATTTGTTTATATGTGTGATTGTTATGTGTTTGCGGGCCTGGATGGGAGGTGACTAGAACAGGAAATACCAAGTGATATTGGTCTTGTTCTGGCGTTCTATAGGGAGCAATTTCTTAATTGAAATTTGCATGCAACATAGTTTGCAAATATTTGGTTAGTTGTGACGACTGTTTCATATTTGTATTTGTAACATTTTTCTGTTCTTTATTTTTGTTTGAGTTGTTTGTATAATTGTAGGTCTCATCTTTCCTTTCATTTCTTTACACCCTTATGTTTATACACTGTGGCGTTATTTGTCTTGTTATCTTATTGCAGTTATCATCACGGTTTCTGTGATCATTTTTTTCATTTCTCCTATTTAATTTAATTTGATCTCTGCAAATGTTTTCAGATTGTCTTTTCTTGTTTGTCCTTTGTAATGTCTTTAGTTGACATATGACATAGGAGGTATAGTTGAATACACTTATATTATAGTACAGATCAGTACTTTATGATTATTATTGTTATAAAACAAAGTGTACAAGACCTTTATAAGGCTTGTCTCCCAAAGTGATTGGTATAGGAAATATTATTTTCCACAGGTACTCAAGTGATCATTGATTACATTAAGGTATACAAGACCTTTATAAGGCTTGTCTCCCACAGTATTTGAGATATACAGTTATTGTTTTCCACAGGTACTCAAGTTATCATTGGTTATATGATAAACAAAATAACCATACAGGTTTTTTCACTAAGACTAAGTCTATGATATAGACTTGTCTCCCATTAAAGTGAAATAAGGTAATTTATTTACTTTTTCAGGTTTCTGATTTAACACATTAACTACCGAATTGAAAAACACACTGTGGCCGAATTAAATTTTTTCCCCATTTTCATCCTGTAGGTGTTTGCACAAAGTAAGCTGTAGTTTTCGTAATTGTTTACAGATTTGTATGAATTACACGTCATTTTAAAGATAAATGAATGTACTATTACAATAAACATTGGTTGCAACTCTAATAGAGGTTGTTGCTATTTAAAGGCCCTCCGATGGCCGAGGACTTGCAATATTTTCACAGTTATAACTGCTTGCGCCCCATCTCTATCAAAATCACAATTTCAATCAATGTGCACACCGTTTTCACTCTTGTCCTCGTCGCTAGATCTTTCAGTCAATTGTTGAAACATGTTTCTATCCTATTCAGCCGTTAGACGAGATGTACACGCATTTTTTGTAGTCCTATCACTAGTTGCCACGGAAAACAGTTTTACACGATTTGGTAACTAACCCAAAACGCTGAAAAATATGAACATAATATCAATTTGTCAGTGTTCTACAACAACCATGCTTTGGGAATTTGTTTTCCGATTGCAACTTAAAATCTCGAACCAGATCAGAGAGTGTTTCAGTACATTTTTCATTCGTTTTATTACTAAAATTAGATTGGCGCCCTGAGCGGCTTGCGGTCCAAATGTGATTATGTTGTGAGCCGCTGACAGCGGCTTGCGGTAGCTAATGAGTTAAGAAGACAAGATGTCTACATTAGATTACTTTATTGCACAAGGAAAATCTCTTGATAAGACTGGAAAAGAGTTAGAAGAATGGGCAACTGCTCAATTTGCTATTGTATTAAAATCAGAAGAGAAAAAACAAAAAGATGAGAATAAATGGAAAGCAGAAGTTGAACAAAAGAAGATAGATGCTGAGAATTTCAGATTGCAGATGCAAGCTGAGGAAAGAAAAGCTGCGGCTGAGGAGAGAAAACTTCAAATAGAAGAAAAAAATTTAGAAGCTGCTGCTGCTGCTGAAGAGAGAAAAGCTGCTGCTGCTGCTGAAGAGAGAAAAGCTGCTGCAGAAGAGAGAAAAGCTCTGGCTGAAGAAAAAAGATTAGAAAAAGAAGCTGATGCTGCTGCTGATCTAAAGAAATTGCAGATGCAAGTGGAGGAAAGGAGATTTGATGCAGAACAGAAAAAATTAGAAGTTGCAGCTGAACAGAAAAAATTAGAAGTTGCAGCTGAACAGAAAAAATTAGAAGTTGCAGCTGAACAGAAAAAATTAGAAGCTGCTGCTGCAGCTGAACAGAAAAGATTAGATAGAGAAGCTGAAGAGAGAAAAGCAATAAGAGAACATGAGTTTGAATTAGAGAAATTGAAATTGACAAGTATGAGTAATATTAATCAGACATCTGGTGGTAATGGTAAACCTTTTAATTATAAGGTCAAGGTGCCAGCGTTCAACTCTGCCAGTGATGATATAACATTCTGGCTTGATAGATTTGAACGTGCTTGTCGAGCTCATAATGTTGACAAATCACAGTATGTGCATCAGTTGTCTGAAAATTTAAAAGGGGAGTCTCTGACTAAGTTATCTTTGGTTGAAGAGGCCGACAAGGATAATTATGATGCTATTAGGGCAGCTTTGATAAAGAGATATCAGCTGTCAGAAGAAGGTTATCGTCTTTTGTTTAAAACAATGAGACCTGAGGTAGGTTTAGAATTCTCAGATTTCATTTCAAAAGCACGACTTTCACTCTCACGATGGATTGAATTATCCAAAATAGAGAAAACATTTGATGGTCTTACGGATTTATTGCTAAGAGACAAGGTCATGTCTTCGGTAAATAAACCATTCCTAGAGTTCTTACATGAGCGTAAACCTAGTACATCAAAGCAAATGGAAGAATATTGTGACCAGTATGCCACGGCACACCCTGACATGATTCTTAGTAACTCTAACATTAAAGAGAGTATGCCAGTTGCTTCGGCAACAGAATATAATCAGAATTACTCACACAAATTCCAAGGAGCTAAAAATAAATTTGATAAAAAGGTTAATTGGAATAAGTATCAAAACCAAGATAACCACTCAAATCAGGGTTCTTCTTCGAAGAACTGGAATCGGGCTGATAGTCCTCGACACGCGAGGGGTACCCATAATTTTAGACATTCTCGAAAGGGGAGTAGCTATAGGAACTACCCAAGTGCTTCATGGAGAGAAAAGAACCAATATTACAGGGATACTCAGTATAATGAGCGTGATGATTATGATCATGAATATTATGATTCAAACCCAAATAGGGGTTATAACAGAGGAAATAATAATTATAGAGACAATTATAACCGAGGTAGATCACAACACAAAAGACATGGTAAATCTTATTACCAGGCTAACTCTGCACAACAGGAGTTCCACGACGCCGGTAATCAGAATAATGATAAAAAAGACTCCAATAGTGTAGCAAATTCCGCTTTCGATTTTGCTAGAGCATCTGAGTGTTCGCAATGCAAAACATTATTCGATCCAACCACAGTTTCTACTTTAAGCTGCGGTCACCCGCTTCCCGCTCTCCCTGCGTCAATCGCGCATAATGGAAGGGGTGCTCTTGTTTTCAATAGAGGCCTAATAGATGGTACTCCGGTATCAATTCTTTTCGATTCGGGGTGCACTACCATCGGAGTGAGGCAATCACTCGTAAATCCTTCTCGAGCTACAGGCGATGTAGTCAAATGTGTAACATTTGGTGGCACATTGGAGAAGTACTCCACTGCCATTATCAATATTGCTACGCCTTTCTTTACAGGAGAGGTGCAAGCATGTCTCTTGCCGAATCCGATCGCTGATCTTATCATCGGTCGCATTCATGGAGTGAAAGAATGCACTCCACAGCAAATTTCTAATTGGGAAAATGTTAATATGCAATCTGCTAATGCAGTAATCACTAGGGCTCAAGCTCTTAATATGCCACAATCTTCACATTCTGAAGATAATGATGCGCAGATCCAAGATGATCCCTTGGAGATTTCCCATGATTCCTTTATAAAACAGCAGGAAGATGATCCTACCCTAAAGAAATTCTTTACTCTGGCAACAAAAGGTGATCCGAATAAGGATACAAATCGTAAATCTTGGATTACGATGAAGAATGGCGTACTTGTACGTATGGTACAAGACTCCGCTAAGTCCATTCATTCTCAAATCCTTGTGCCTAAAAATATGAGAGTTAAAATCTTACAGCACGCTCATGATTCGCAGTGTGCTGGACATATGGGTTTTTCCCGTACTAAAGCTAGAGTTCTTGAATCTTTCTTTTGGCCTGCTGTGAATAAGGACATACGAATCTATTGTCGATCTTGTAAAGTATGTCAAGAGATTAAATCCAGAGGTCCACGCCATGATGCACCTATTCAGGCTGCAGACATTCCCATTCGACCATTTCAAAAAATGGCGATAGACATCATTGGTCCATTTAAGATAAAGTCTGCTAGAGGACACCAATTTATTTTGACGTGTGTTGATATGTGCACACGTTGGCCGGAGGCTGTTCCTCTAAAGAGCATAACTACTGCTGATGTCGCAGATGCTCTTTGGTTAATATTTTCTCGTCTGGGATTTCCAGCAGAAATATTATCCGACCATGGTACCCAACTCATATCGGATACCATGTCTCAAGTAATGTCGACTCTTAAGATAGAGAGATCGCTGAGTAGTATTTATCATCCTATGTCCAATGGGATGGTGGAACGCCTGAATAGAACTCTGAAAAACCTACTAGGTAAGATAACAGAAGATCATCCTCAGGATTGGGATAGGGTTTTACCCGCGGCTCTCTTTGCATATAGAGAGGTCGCCAACGAACATACAGGATTTTCTCCCTTTGAACTTGTCTTTGGCGCGAAACCGCGAGGTCCTATGTCCTTACTTCATGATCTTATAACTGCTGATAATATTGTCGATGACACAAAATCCTCTTATGAATATGTCATCGCACTTAGACACAAGATTATTGAAGCATGCAAATTGGCAACTGCTTCTTCTGAATTTGCGAAACAGAAGGCAAGGGAATTTGCCAATAAAAAGAGATGCTTGCGACAACTTTGTCCAGGTGACAAAGCATTTGTCTTGCTACCTTGTAGGGAAAATAGACTTCTTATTTCTTGGAAAGGTCCGTACGATATAATATCAAAAGTTTCCGATGTTGACTATATCGTCGATATTGACGGGAAGCATAAAACCTTCCACATCAACATGCTCACGGAATTCCATGAACGTCCGGATTATTTACAACCTGTGTTCCAGGCAACGGACGATTTTCCAGTCCAACATGGACAGTACTCATCTCTGTCAGTAATACAGGATGAGGAAACGAGTTTCTCGGATGTAAATCTACCTTTTCCAATGATTCCTCTTCACTCTAATGAATCATGGAAAGATGTTGCAATTTCTCCCGAATTATCTCCAGGAGAGCAGAAACAAGTTTCTACTATGTTAGAACAATTTCAGGATGTCCTTACTGACATTCCTGGTCAAACTGATGTCATTCAACATGACATTATTCTTACTGACCATAGTCCTATAAGAGTCAGACCGTATCCTATCCCGATACATTTTCAAGCACAGGTAGAGAAAGAGTTGGATGAGATGATAGAGTTAAAAATTATTGAACCATCCACATCAGCATATTCTTCGCCGATGGTTATTGTACGAAAAAAAGACAATAACATACGTCTTTGCGTGGATTATCGAAAATTGAACCAAGTGACGAAATTTGATGCTGAACCTATGCCTTTACTAGAAGAGCTACTTACGAGACTATCGAATTCTCATTTCTTTACTAAACTCGATTTGTCTAAGGGATATTGGCAAGTTCCATTATCCGAACACGCCAAACCGTTGACTGCTTTTTCGACGCCTAGGGGTCTATTCCAATGGAATTTCATGCCTTTCGGTCTTATGAACGCCCCTGCAACATTCGTACGCATGATGCGTCGAATCCTATCTCATCGCTCAGATGTCATTGCGTATCTTGATGACATCTGTCTTTTCAGTGATACTTGGAACGATCACTATAATGGGATAAATGAACTATTGTCTATCTTACGCGAGCATAACCTGACAGCGAAACCATCGAAAGCATGTATTGGTTTTAGCGAAATATCTTTCTTAGGACACCGTGTTGGTCATGGGTTCCTAAAAAACAGAAGACCATAATACAAGTAAGATACTTAACATTTCTATTCCTAAGACTAAAAAGCAAGTGCGAAGTCTCTTAGGTCTAATACAATTTTATGGACGATTCATTCCGAATCTGTCCTCCATTATGTCACCTCTTTCTTCCTTGCTAAAGAAAGGGTCTCCTAATGTAGTCCATTGGACTCAAGAATGTCAATCCTCTTTGGATAAGGTTAAAACTATGTTTTCTACTCCACCTATCCTAGTATTGCCTTCTAAGGATAAGACATTTATTCTTCGTAGTGACGCTTCATCCACCGGGATTGGAGCAGCACTAATGCAAGAGTACTCTGGAACTCTGCATCCTGTGATGTATATTTCTCGTAAATTAAATGCCGCAGAGAAGAATTACTCGGTCCTAGACCGTGAATTATTGGCTATGGTTTGGTCAATCCTTAAACTGCAAAGATTTCTTCTTGGCGCGCATTTCATCGTGGAAACTGACCAGAAAGCTCTTACGGCTATTCAGAGTAAAAATCTGAAGAGCGCGAGATCAACGCGTTACGCAATTGCTCTGCAGCCATTTCATTTTTCGGTGCGAGCTATCCGTGGGTCAGAAAATGTGATGGCAGATATTTTGTCTAGATGCCCACATGATTCATAACTGTTAAATTATATACCTAACTTTGATACAGTTGTTCCTATGTTGAAATGTGTACACATAGGTAATATCATATATTGATTGTAACACTACTTAGCGGTTCATTGATATTTATTCACCGCTGATCTTTCAATGTTTTTTTTTCGTCTTTGATGATCATGATGTTAAGATATCTTAGATGAAATTTATGTATAAACTAATGTAGAAATTGTGTCATTGCTAATATTGTAGTATGCGTTGGTGACACCTCTCTGGAAATATTTATACTTAGAGAAGTATTTTCTCTAAGGTCATAAAACTTATGCTTATCATCTGCGCATTGTTATTGGTGCGTTGTGAGCCTATTGTATGTTGCTCCTAGATGTATTTAAAAAAAAAAATGTACCATTTTTTTTTCCCGAGGGGGGTGGTAATCTGTTGCGTGCATATTTTGACGCACATATTACAAAAATCGATATGGCTATTTAATATGGAAAAGATATAGACATTCATTCATTTGTGTATGAAAATGCTGTCTATAGTAAAGCTAGATAACTCATGATTGATTTACACTTTTGATTATAGGAGTAATCGTTCTTGATATTGATTCGGCGCATGGATATGACACCCATGTCCGTACTTATTTGTTAGGGCCAGAAAATATATTAATTTGCTTATTATGTTTATGGCCTGAATTCATATGTATTACATATTATTAGTACAAGTAGAATCAGTCCTATATTGTATATTTTGGATGGGTAGGCAGGACTATATTCTTGTTATGCCGCTCTAGCGGAAGTATGAGTTGTCTTGACAAGTCGTGATGAGTTCCGAGGTACCGTTTACAATGGCGGTTACGCATTTTTCAGGGCTGGTATATTCTTCAGTAAAAATGATTTACGAAGTGGTTTTTCTTCTGTAGGAGATTGTGTCTCTACTAGAGCTTGTGTTAGAGACTCTCCTAATGTACGGTACCATGTATGATTCGGACTCCAGGTAATTCCAGACCCTATTTTTGATGATCTCATGTCGGTTAGACCTAGCTGGAATATTATGCTTCGCAACGCTAGGGTCGTGTTTGTATCGACAAAGATGACGGGCTTCCATACAACAATTATGTCTACGTGAAGTAACTGGATTACTGTAGAACTGTATGGAGAAACTTTAGGAAATCATTCATATGTATTTCGAATTAACTTTGGCTTATATATATACCCTCCTGTGAGCGAGTGAGCGACAACTCAGGAAGGCGGCCATGTTACATTCCTGTCATCGTATTTTTGAATCACTGTCCAAAGAACGGGGCATGTATCTTACTATTCGGACAGTGGCAAGGAGATCTCAATTTTGATAGAAACCCCTTCCATGGTTTCATAATATGATATAAACTGTGAACATAAAGCAACTTTAGTTACTTACCGATCCGCCTTCACTGACGCGCTTAGTCAGATAGGGGATGCGGCCATTATGTATCATGACATTGGAAGCTATTGATGTACTACCCATTATTTATGAATGTGTCATGACTTGGGATCTACTATGTATGCCTGCAAATTGATGTGTCAACCTGTACCCATGATTTACTCGTTATGTCCCAGTGTGTGCGTCTAAATAAACGGTGTAAACAAAGATTCCAGCAGTCTGCATTGGTGCCTTGTAGACACAAGTGAATGAGTGTTTAGATTGGTCAGAACACGAACAGTACACCATTCGCGTTAATCACACTCTACACTTCTACTCCATATATTCACCATCCTGCGTCGGTTGAATTGACCAAGTTTAGGGCCTGCTTCCCCTGGAGCCTTAGAGGGAAATTACTGCTTACAGTGCCTTTGCCTTCCCTAACTCAGGACTAGGGTGAGTTACCCATTTACAGCTGGGTAGACTGGAGCATGCCTGATCTCAGTAACACCATACACCACAATTTACACAGATGGTTTACAGATGACTTTTTACACAGCACTTTACAACGGTCTTTTATATTTGGACATGTGACCTAATATAACCAATGGGCCATGTGTCTAAGCTGAATGGATTGAGCCTCGTCAAAACGAGGCCAATTTTTATTCTTAAAAAAAAAAATAGATGAGATGGACAAAACATTGTAAGTAAACTGATAAAGTTTCACAGAAAACATCCAGCTAGCAGAAAAGGCATTATAAGTTAACCATGAAAAAAATCCGTTAGGAAGAAATAAAACATTTATCAGTTTCTAAGAGATGGACAAGCTATGGGTTCAAGTACCATGCCTGCACAGGCTATCAAGGCTGGCACAAAAAATAAACGTCTTATAGTTTCTCCAAACAAAATCTGGCTATCACGTCACATTTCTTCTCATGACCTTTGTCTTCAGTTTGTGGATTTTCAGACCAAGTAGTTGTGACCTGATCCAGTATTGTCATTTCAACTTGTCTTCCCTAGATAAAATGTAAGCTGACCTTCAACCTGTTCAATGCTACGGCTACAGAAAATGGGTCACTCTGATATTTAAAGTGCATCCCAGCTGTTCAGAATGGTAAGTATTTAGTGCTACTATCTTGCAGCGATACAATTAAAATGACTTAAATGCTGGTTAAAAAGAAATGCCAAACTAAGAAAGCTTTGTCAAGAAATCTGAGCCAGAAGATGCAATGAGGCGAAAGCTTACTTTCTACTACTTTAATATTATTACCCTGAAGCCCCGTAATTTTCAGTGACCACAGTTGTACATTTGAAAAACCATAGATCTGCTGGGAAGTGACACCAGCTGTACCTAGTAAACATTATTTCCTGAGCTATCTAGGTGAACACATTAGTTAGTCATGGCAAGCACACTTAGCAATTACGACTTAAACCACCTACACTGTGTTGCATTTTGTAAAAACGGTACTCACCATCCTTTACTGGCTTGACTGATCTGGGTGTAGTTGATGATCCAGATGTCAAAAATGAATTGTCCCCACCTGGTCCATCTGACAAAAAAAAAAGTAAACAGAAAAATGAAATCACTGTTATTTGTTCAAATGTCAGATGTTCTTTTACATTCACATGAAGTGGCCCACTGGTAAATTCTGTTCCAACTATACAGCTGAGGTTCAAGCTCTAGAGCAAGCTGCAAATATGATTTATAACACCAACTCTGACTGCCACCAGGTAGTCATCCTCACAGATGCACTGTCTGTCCTGCAAGCTCTCAAGGGTGGTAAACTCCCGCATCTGAGAAATAAACTAAACAAGGTAGCTGCCAAAAAGAGAACCATACTTCAGTGGGTACCATCTCATTGTGGTGTACCCGGAAATGAAAAGGCAGATAAACTTGCAAAAAAGGGAGGAGAATGTGAACAAGAAGATAATGATGTCACATACTTTGAGAAAAAGAGAGCTATCCAGACTATCAGAAGAGAACAGAACCAACCCAAAGACGACTATCACACTCTCGACCGGCAGGGACAGACAACTATTTTTCGACTCAGGACAGGGCATAACAAACTGAATAAACACATGCACAAGCTACGATTGTCTGCTTCACCACTGTGCACATGTGGATTAAACGAACAAACTGCTGAGCATGTTCTACAGGACTGTCCTCTGTATGACCAGTTAAGAAAGATATACTGGCCCAATGACTCAACACTCAACTCAAAGCTATATGGAGTTAAAGAGGAACTTCAAACAACAGTCGAATTCATCATGAGAACTCGTCTGACGGTGTAATCATCAAAGATGCGATCGCAAGAAGAAGAAGAAGACATGAAGTGTTCTTGCAAAGAAGGTAATCATCAGCATAATTATTCTCTGTATACTTATAGGAAGCCTGTGTCAAAGCAATGCATGAGCTTTTGATGGCGCTTTTAGCAATAGTTTTTTCTGTATTATATAATACTGTCTCATTTTAAAGCCCCATGCACAACTTTATATTAGTCATCTATTATGACAGACCCACAGGAGCAATGGTTCAGTTCTTTATTATCTCTTCACTGATCACAGGAAAGCGTATTGGTTACCACCACACAGAAAAAAAAATTAAGGCTACAAACTATAACAGTCTATTAGAAGGTCAGACATATTTTCTTATTTCCTTCCTAGACTTATTATTATCACTGAATTTAAATCCTACATTTATTATTAGTATTATTCACAGGGTCTCATTCAATGCAAGAAATTTACTTGAAAAGTTCTGCAGTTGGTTTTAGAGGGCTCTGGTGTATTGCTACCAAAAACTAGACAATGATTACACGCTAACCTACTAAATGCTAACACCCAACTATCATTACAGGAATGTATTTTTTCATCCTCTACCAGCAGGCATTAGAACATCAAGAGCAATGAGAATTAATCGTTATTCCTGTACATATCAAATGTCTGACATAACGCCTAAGTTATAAGTCACAAAGTGAAATTTGGTCAAGTATTTAGTTAACTACAAGGCACTTGTTAGAAAATTAAAAACAAGCACTCACTCAAAGATATTAATACCTTAACACATACAAAATTGTAGGTGTAAATTGATGGCATCAGATGTGGATATAGATGCACCACAACACTTAACTGATTAACATTTCATGATCACCACTGCATATGTACCTCACTCTATTTCCTTACAAATCATCTAAAAACATTACATTCCTATAAACACTACCAGTGTGAGTGACCAACATCTCTGACAACAGAAAGTAGGTGGTCTTTCATTCCTTTTACCAGATGAAACACACAGAGATGCAGATGACAAAATGGTTGAGACTTTTTAGAATGCAAACAAACCAAACAGTATCACATGTTTTCTTCATTAGAAAAGCAGGAAATTCTTTGACAAAGACAAAAAACAAGAATGAATCCACAGAGTGGCTAGAGAAAATAAGAAATGGGAGTTAACCTTCATGCAAGCTGCTTGAAAAGCCCAGGGGCACAACTAAATTTTTTCATGGTGCTTGACAGCAATAATGGAAAGAAAAGAAAAATAAATAATTGTGTTCAGATTACAAGCTGGAATACCCACATTATCTAGGTAAAAAGGTTAAGGATTCCGTTACACACCCATTGAGGCATATTGGGAATATGGGGTTAGGCCCATATTTTCTTCACCATCGACACACTAGGGGTGATGTGGTCAACATCTCACGCCGGCCGCCTTAACCTTCCCAGAGTTGCTCTGGTACCCAATTCATGAGGCTGGGTCGACACCGGAGCCGTCTGCGGTCTAAAAAATCCCACCTCAACTGGGGATTGAACCATGGACCACCGAGCTAGGAAGCCAGTGCACTAAACACTGCGCTACCGCGGCTCCTAACATAACCACATTATCTAACTTCAGTTAAATCCTTCTGATGGGACCCAAGACACATCAAAAGTGATGAATGCAGTAAGCGACCCATAGCTTGACTGCTTGCGTCAGGGTCAATGAACCAGAGCTGACCAAGACCCTACTCCACCTCCACGTGGTGGTCCTGGAAACAGGCTGCATCACTGCAGTCTGGCTGAGGAGTAGGGATCGAAGAGAGAAGGCAAACCTGGTCCCAAAAAATGCTGTGCGGAGGTCGGATGTGTCGGCCGAAAGGTGCAAATACCGCAGCTTCGCTGTAAACGGACACAATGCAACCAACGTCCTTTTCAGGACGAACGAGGAAGAGGAAGGAAGAAGAAATCCTTTTGATGAAACTGACCCGTACTGATCCTATCTGCCCTCAGACTTATATGTTTATACTATACAGTATAGTCACAACTAAATGTTATTAAAATGCATGTAGTAGCTGGACCAAGTACCCAAAGGAGATCGAGGTATAAGATTTAACGATGATTCTGGCAGAATGGTTAAAGCGCTTGCCTCTCACTGCTAATCCTGATAGCATCACGCTCTAGTCTACCCTACCCAGCTGTAAATTGGTACTTGACTCTGCTCTTGAGTTAGGGAAGGAAAAGTCATTAAAGAAGCAAAACGGCTGACACTTCATCCCCCTGTGGCAGTATCTGCGACAGGACTATCTTTACCTTTACTTTTTCTTTTTAAATAATGCTACATAACCTGTAAGTAGTGTTATGTTAAGAGAACAGTTAAAGAAAAGTCTGCTACAGTAAAACAACCACATCCCTTCTCTCGGCATCAAAACATGCACAGGCACAAGGACCACACCCCTTCTCTCGGCATCAAATCATGCACAGGCTCACAAGGACCTTACCCCTTCTCTCGGCATCAAAACATGCACAGGCTCACAAGGACCTCACCCCTTCTCTTGGCAGGCTCACAAGCACCTCACCCCTTCTCTCGGCATCAAGACATGCACAGGCTCACAAGGACCTCGCCCCTTCTCTCGGCATCAAAACATATGCATTAATGCGTGCAGACACATAACCACAGGCCCAAAAGGGCATCACCCCTTCTCTCTGCATCAAAACATGCACATAAGCACAGGCCCACAAGGACCTCATCCCTTCTCTCTGCATCAAACAATGCATATAAGCACAGGCCCACAAGAATCTCACCCCTTCCAATACTGATACACTATACTTCACAGCAACATTCTGACTTATAAATATCAGGGTGTTTCAAAATTATGTATACACACTTCAACAATGTATACTTCATGAGCAACATACACAATTTTAATTTGTTTTTATCACATGTTAAAGATAAGACATAGACAATTTTTTTTTCACAATGAAGTAATTTTGTTTTCTTTTTCAGATACATGAAAAATGACGGAGAATACTCAATTAAGTTTTGAAGAAAGAAAGACAATTCTAAAAGAATTGTAGATCAGTTGGTGAGAGATGTCGCTCATGTATTCATGCTGATGGTGGGCATTTTGAACATTTAAACTAAATTTATGTTATTGTGAAAATAATTGTCTATGTCTTAGCTTTAACTCATTAACTACCGCAAGCCGCTGTCAGCGGCTCACAACATAATCACATTTGGACCGCAAGCCGCTCAGGGCGCCAATCTAATTTTAGTAATAAAACGAATGAAAAATGTACTAAAATACTCTCTGATCTGGTTCGAGATTTTAAGTTGCCACCGGAAAACAAATTCCCAAAGCATGGTTGTTGTAGAACACTGAAAAATTGATATTATGTTCATATTTTTCAGCGTTTTGGGTTAGTTACCAAATCGTGTAAAACTGTTTACCGTTGCAACTAGTGCTAGGACTACAAAAAATGCGTGTACATCTCGTCTAACGGCTGAATAGGATAGAAACATGTTTCAACAATTGACTGAAAGATCTAGCGACGAGGACAAGAGTGAAAACGGTGTGCACATTGATTGAAATTGTGATTTTGATAGAGATGGGGCGCAAGCAGTTATAATTGTGAAAATATTGCAAGTCCTCGGCCATCGGAGGGCCGTTAAATAGCAACAACCTCTATTAGAGTTGCAACTAATGTTTATTGTAATAGTACATTCATTTATCTTTAAAATGACGTGTAATTCATACAAATCTGTAAACAATTACGAAAACTACAGCTTACTTTGTGCAAACACCTACAGGATGAAAATGGGAAAAAAATTTAATTCGGCCACATTGTGTTTTTTAATTCGGTAGTTAATGTGTTAAAATATGATAAAGAAAATAAAAATTGTATATGCTGTTCATAAAATATAAATTTTTAAAGTGTGTACACATAATTTTGAAACTTCTTCTTCTTCTTCTTCCTCGTTCGCCCTGAAAAGGACGGTGGTTGCGTTGTGTCTGTTTACAATGTAGCTGTGATATCTGCACCTTTCGGTCGACACATCCGACTTCAGCACGGCATTTTTTGGGACCGGGTTTGCCTTCCCTCTGCGATCCGTACTCGCTCAGCCAGACTGCACTGCTGCAGACTGTTTCCAGGACCACCACGTGGAGGTGGAGTACAGTCTTGGTCAGCTCTGGTTCGCTGACCCTGATGCAAGCAGTCAAGCTATGGGTCGCTGACTGCATTCTCTATTGCTGCATCTTTTGGTCCCAATTTTTTGAAACACCCTGTATGTGTATGTGTAGCCGGGGCAGGTGTTCCTTAGGACTGGAACGGCACCATATTACCTTCATGTAGCCGGGGCAGGTGTTCCTTAGGACTGGAACGGCACCATATTACCTTCATGTAGCCGGGACAGGTGTTCCTTAGGACTGGAACGGCACCATATTACCTTCATGTGGCAGTGCCGGTATATGCAGTATTTTCAGTTTACTTTACAGAGAGCAGATGTTTAACTGGCCTAATCACCAGAGATTTAGATTTCTCTCTTAAATTTGTGTTACCAGGTTCGATTTTCTTCTCTTAGGTGTTGATATAGCGAATTTAATTGAAATGGATAGATTTCTTATCTAGATCTCAAAACTGTAGTAATTCACCTTTTCAACAGCGTTCGATTTCATGCAAAACTTTTAATATCTTTCAGCATGAAACTTAAAATTTCAACAAAGTCTGGAATTCAGAACATTTTTACAATAATAAGTATAATAAAATTCTATCATCTCATCAGATGCTTTCATCGATGCAAAAATCCCTTTTTGCATCCTTGTCTCGTAGGCCTACTCAATTGTCAAATATGGCGAACCTTCTCATTCCACCGTGTTCCTTCTTTTAAGTTACAGTCTTATTTTAGGTTCGACGACATTTACCCATCTCCTCAGATTTGTCCTTGATTTCTTTATAATCATAAGCATTCCTTGAGTTAAATGCTTTCCAACACAAGAATATTTTCTACTCTACATGATTTGAGGTGTAAGACTATTTTTTTTTGCAAATTGACTCAAATCCTCGAACCTAGTTCTGCTGCGACTAGGGTTGGGAGCTCTATTCAAAATACATATTTAACGATTGTCACTACTTACGCCAGTAAGAAATATATATATATAACCACTCAATGTCCTGAAATACACATTTTATAAGAAATGTTGAAGTTTGATTTTCTCAAACTAAGAAATATGTAGAGCTGGACCAGATACGACCTCTTGAGTTGCGCTCTTTCATTCTACTGCCAAATGGCGTCGTTGTTCCACTTTCCCCGGGGTAAATCTGAGCTATCCGATTGGTCAGGGGAAATCACCCAATTATTAGAAATGGCGTGTAGAAGCGACTCTACCCTAAATATGTGACACTATTTATTATTTTCTGTTTCTCATAAAATATAAAATTATGGGGTGGTCTGTGCTTCCTCTGTCTTGTAAGAATATAGTCTGTTTCCAAAGGAACAACTATGTACACGGCCACATATAGATCCCGGGGCTCCGCAAATGTATCCCGTAGGGAGACATTTGAGTACTATCAATAACAAAAATCCATCCCCAAAAATTTCTAAGTTCAAAAAAAAATTTCACGGCACCATATTACCTTCATGTAGCCGGGGCAGGTGTTCCTTAGGACTGGAACGGCACCATATTACCTTCATGTAGCCGGGGCAGGTGTTCCTTAGGACTGGAACGGCACCATATTACCTTCATGTAGCCGGGGCAGGTGTTCCTTAGGACTGGAACGGCACCATATTACCTTCATGTGGCAGTGCCGGTATATGCAGTATTTTCAGTTTACTTTACAGAGAGCAGATGTTTAACTGGCCTAATCACCAGAGATTTAGATTTCTCTCTTAAATTTGTGTTACCAGGTTCGATTTTCTTCTCTTAGGTGTTGATGTAGCGAATTTAATTGAAATGGATAGATTTCTTATCTAGATCTCAAAACTGTAGTAATTCACCTTTTCAACAGCGTTCGATTTCATGCAAAACTTTTAATATCTTTCAGCATGAAACTTAAAATTTCAACAAAGTCTGGAATTCAGAACATTTTTACAATAATAAGTATAATAAAATTCTATCATCTCATCAGATGCTTTCATCGATGCAAAAATCCCTTTTTGCATCCTTGTCTCGTAGGCCTACTCAATTGTCAAATATGGCGAACCTTCTCATTCCACCGTGTTCCTTCTTTTAAGTTACAGTCTTATTTTAGGTTCGACGACATTTACCCATCTCCTCAGATTTGTCCTTGATTTCTTTATAATCATAAGCATTCCTTGAGTTAAATGCTTTCCAACACAAGAATATTTTCTACTCTACATGATTTGAGGTGTAAGACTATTTTTTTTGCAAACTGACTCAAATCCTCGAACCTAGTTCTGCTGCGACTAGGGTTGGGAGCTCTATTCAAAATACATATTTAACGATTGTCACTACTTACGCCAGTAAGAAATATATATATATATAACCACTCAATGTCCTGAAATACACATTTTATAAGAAATGTTGAAGTTTGATTTTCTCAAACTAAGAAATATGTAGAGCTGGACCAGATACGACCTCTTGAGTTGCGCTCTTTCATTCTACTGCCAAATGGCGTCGTTGTTCCACTTTCCCCGGGGTAAATCTGAGCTATCCGATTGGTCAGGGGAAATCACCCAATTATTAGAAATGGCGTGTAGAAGCGACTCTACCCTAAATATGTGACACTATTTATTATTTTCTGTTTCTCATAAAATATAAAATTATGGGGTGGTCTGTGCTTCCTCTGTCTTGTAAGAATATAGTCTGTTTCCAAAGGAACAACTATGTACACGGCCACATATGTGTGTGTGTGTGTATATATATATATATATATATATATATATATATATATATATATATATATATATATATATATATATATATATATATATATATATATATATATCACCCGTTATGATGGATTACGGAAACAACAGCAGATATTCAGCAGCTCTTAAAGGTATTAGTACCGTCTACGCCATATCATTCATAAGTAAATTAGTGATGTCATTAGAAATGCATTTCATCCGTTCAGCAGCTCTTAGAGGTATTAGTACCGTCTACGCCATATCATTCATAAGTAAATTAGTGATGTCATTAGAAATGCATTTCATCCGTTATTTTTGTGCGCCAATTTTACCAACATCTATATGGACTGGTTTACCACTAGAACGGCAAATGGACCACAAACACCCTCATTTGTTATATTTCTAGCAAATCACAAACAAACTGTAGTGTCAATGCAACATCCTCAATGCTGGGCAATTATTCTGATGTCTTACAACAATGAGATCAAATACCGACCAACAAGAAATCATGTCAATGCTGAAACATTATCAAGACCTCTCACTGGGCCAGATTCATGGCTTTCATCAATCTGAAGCATTCTGTATCAGCATCTCAATTTGCAGTGATGATGCACTTGCTGATCTTCCAACTAAATCTCAGCTAACTAGGTCCAGACACCTAAATACCAAAGACTTAGAAGAGTCCACAAATCTGTGCAATAAGAATGGCCAGACTCCATATCTTACAAGGATAACTCACTTAAACCCTGTTCTGGTCATTGTCTGAACTAATATACTCACACAAACATTGTTTTTTGACACGCTCAATTTAGGGGATCCCGTTACATGCCCATAGTGGCATATTGGGAATATGGTGTTAGGTTCATATTTTCTTAACCATCAGCACACTAGAGGTGATGTGGTCAGCATCACACCAGCCACCTTAACCTTCCCAGAGTTGCTCTGGTACCCATTTCATGAGGCTGGGTCGACCCTCTGCGCCATTTGCAGTCTAACAAAATCCCATCTCAACTGGGGATCGAACCATGGACCACCGAGCTAGGAAGCCAGTGCACCAACCACTGCGCTACCACTGCTCAATTTAATGATGTCATAATTCCTTAATCAATTCTCAAGAAAGTCTTATATTTCCTACACCTGGGACATTTCAGAGCAGCTTGTATGAAGCAGTTGGCAGGGTGCCACTGATAAGGGGCCAAGTATAAATGCCAACACTGTAATGACAGCTAAGACATATTCCTCATGCCAAGCCAATCATGACAGTCCACGTTGCATATATTAGTCCTGGCCTGACACTCAATGGCTCTGGGAGAGAATACACGCTGATTTATGCAGGACCTTTTATGTCAATGTACATTCCAAGTATCCTTACATCCAAAGCATGAGCTTCATCACCACAGAAGTAAAACATGCACTAAGTAAGTTTATGAAAGGCTGCCAGTCAAAAACTGTAGCAGAAAATGATACTCAATTCATCATGCAGAAATTTAAGGAATTCTGTATGTTGCATGTAACTGAATATTTGATCAGAGCTTTCTTCCATCCTGTGCCAAACAGAGAAGATGAATGCTTCATTAGGATGTTTAAGTCTGCCATAACAAGAGGAAACACACAAAAATTGTGCACTAGATGAACGCTGTTTGCCAAAAGAACAACCCCAAATGCTATTTTGGATAAATCACATGCTCAGTTACTGCATGGGAAAAAGCCAAGAACACAGTTGCTTCTCATGATGCCCAAGAGAGGACAACAAGTCTGTTCATATGGGTGAAAATCTTTCAGATCTAAGACTGGTGAGCTAGCATTCAACAAGAGTTTCACTACCATTCATATGACCCATGTTCATAACTTATGGGGAAGGAATGACAGGACGAGTGATTTTTGTGAATTACAGTTCTTTGTTAAACGTATCTCAAATGTAAAGTGAGACACATTTATTTTATTGCAAAGTCACTTTAATGAGGTGCATGTATCAAGAGTTATGGAAAAACAGATTACTGAAGCACGTTTTGAACATATACGAGGGAAGGTCAAAAAGTAATGCCTTCTATTTTTTATGTATGTAAATACTGCATCGGTGTGCAATTTGTAAATTTAGCAGGATTCCTCAAACACTCTTCTGCACTGTATAGCATTACCAACCTGTTTCAGTAACAGGTGGCACCACTGTAACAGTTTAAAAATGGCTGCCAAAGACGTTCGGTTAAAACAATGTTATGTCATAGAATTCTTCAATGCTGAAGGTGAGACCCCATTTCGCATCCACGAACGTTTGAAGAATGTTTATGGAGATTCAACAGTGGATGTTAGCACTGTCCGACGTTGGGTACATCGTTGTGACGAAGCTGAAGTAGGTCAATCCTCAATGGCTGACGCAAAGCGGACTGGCCGTCCGTCTACCGCAGTGACTCCACACAACGTTCATCGAGTTGATGGCATCATTCGTGGTGACCGTCGGGTAACACTGGATGAACTTTCTTCAATGTTGTCCATTAGTAAAGGCAGTGTCCAGAACATCATTAAAGACCTGGGTTATTCAAAAGTTTGTGCACGGTGGGTACCCAGAATGTTGACAGACAGACATAAAAAAATCAAGGAAAACCATAGCCATCAACCTCCTGCACCGTTACGAAACTGAAGGAGAAGAGTTTTTATCGAATATTGTGACAGGTGATGAGACTTGGGTTCATTTTTTTGAACCAGAATCCAAGAGGCAGTCAATGGAATGGCATCACACAACATCGCCGACAAGAAAGAAATTCAAAAGTTCACCCTCTGTAGGGAAAGTTATGGCCTCCGTGTTTTGGGATGAGAAGGGTGTGATTCTTCTCGACTTCTTGGAACAGGGAAACACGGTGAATGCAGACCGTTACATTGAAACTTTGAAGAAGCTTAGAGGTCGTCTTCGGCGACTTTACCCATTAAAAGATCAGAGAACTGCACTACTGTTGCACGATAATGCCATGCCACACACTGCTAAACGCACCATTGATGCGATTGCAGAATTTGGCTGGACATTATTACCACATCGACCTTACAGTCCCGATCTTGCACCTTCTGACTTCCATCTGTTTGGACCACTGAAAGAAGATCTTCGCGGACATCACTTTGAGGACACCGAGACCCTTAAACGCGCCGTACGCCAGTGGTTTAGGAAAAAGGACACACATTTTTACCGTGCGAGGATACATGCCCTTGTGAGAAGATGGACAAAAACTGTAACAAATAACGGAGACTACATTGAGAAATAAATTTTTGAAGTTCAGACTTGGGGCTACATTTCAATGTGAATTTTATCTGTTTTCTTGCCTATTGAATGAAATTAAAAATTATGAGGCATTACTTTTTGACCATCCCTCGTATTTGGGACCCAAAGATGCAGCAATAGAGAATGCAGTCAGCGATCCATAGCTTGACTGCTTGCATCAGCGAACCAGAGCTGACCAAGACCCTACTCCACCTCCACGTGGTGGTCCTGGAAACAGGCTGCATCACTGCAGTCTGGCTGAGAGAGTAGGGATCGAAGAGGGAAGGCAAACCCGGTCCCAAAAAATGCCGTGCTGAAGTCGGATGTGTCAGCCGAAAAGCCCAGATATCGCAGCTCCGGCGTAAACAGACACAACGCAACTAACGGCCTTTTCAGGACGAACGAGGAAGAAGAAGAGGAACATATATTTGGCTTTTCTCCCCAAAACAAGAGAGACATTCAGCGATACTTAGAGATGTTAGTTTGTGCATGCATGAGACATTCATTAATTATGTTCAGTACAGTGTAGTTGCTTTCATTGCGCTAAACAAAATCTGAAGAGCTATTCAACAGCAACTTCTTATCATGTTTTCATGCCGTTACCATTTTCTGCACACAGTTAACTGAAAGTTATCATCGCAAACTTTTCACCCACTTGGAAAACACCACAAATGTGCTGAAAAACTGTACAAAGTATGCACTTACAAGGGGATTGACATAAGTCTTGGGCCTGACCATGAAGGACATGTCACAGACAGCTGAAATTTTGTATAGTGTTTATTCCTTTTCAATATAGCCACCGTCTGAATTGACTTACTTCTGCCATCTCTGCTTGACCTTGAAAAGACCTTGGGAGTAGAACACCCTATTTTTCAAACTAAACCAGTCATCACATGCCAGTATAACCTCTTCATCGCTGTCAAAATGAATTCCTTTTAGCTGTTTTTTAAGATTTGGGAATAGAAAAAAGTCTGATGGAGCCAAATCTGGAGAATATGGTGGGTGTGGAAGAATTTCAATATTTAAATCGTTGGCTGCTAGCTGCAGAGCCGTGCTTTGTGAGAGGGCGCGTTGTCTTGAAGCTAAGGAAGATTTTGAGTGCGCGTTATCCCTCGTTTCCTGGTCACAACCTTTCTTAGTTTGGTGAGAAGAGCTGCATAGTAATGTCCATTAACTGTGTTGCCACGAGGCAGATAATCTTTCAAAAGGACACCTCTGCGTCCCAAAAAACAGTCAGCATCACTTTTCTTGCAGATTTCTGTGCTCTCGGCTTGACAGGTGTTGGGGAGCCCGGGGTTTTCCATTGCATGCTGGCAATTTTGGATTCGGGGTCATAATGGTGTACCCAAGTCTCATCTACTGTCACCATGGTCTCCAAAAAATTTTTTGACTGACACTTTTTTAGCAACTGTTGACAGCAATTTACCCTCGTTTGCTTCTGTTCACGTGTCAACAGTCGCGGAACCCAGCATGCACACACTTTTCTCCTGTTCAGTCTGTTGTGTAAAATTCTATAAACTGTTCTTTCATTTAGTTTTACTCTACTAGATATCTCCACAATTGTCATTTTTCGATCCTGGTCAATGATTTTCTTCACTCTTGTTGCATTTTCATCGTTGCACTCTGAGGCTGGTCTACCAGATCTTGGCAGATCAGCAACATTTGAGCGGCCGCACTTAAACTGTTGACACCAGTTTTTTTACCGAAGTATATGAAGGACAAGAATCACGAAACACTGGTTCCATCTCCCTGTGTATTTCTGTAGGTGTTTTTCCCTGAAACATCAGAAATTTTATCACAGCTCTGGCCTCCTTCTTTTCCATTGTTTTGTCAAATCTTTGGAGCAGCAGATCCGGTCAATAGGGTACATTGCGCCGTGCACCGTAGCGGGAAAACCCATTGAAGAAACAAACGCGTACTTCACACATTCAGTGCAAATATGATGAACTTTAAATGTGCCAAGTTTCATCTTCCTCCTTTGACTCCTTTATGGTCAGGCCCAAAACTTATGTCAATCCCCTTGTAATATAAGCAGGAGACTTGGCACAGCATGTTACTATGCCGTTAAATGAACAAACACCCAGAGTGCCTGAGCTACCATTATGCCTGACTTAGTTTCAGCTTATGACTCAAAGTGTATTAATGGTGCTTTACTTTACATCACGCTGCGATAATGCCAGTCACAGTTAGTTTGCACATCCCAATATCATTGTTTCCCCCCCGCCTCCCACACAAAAGCATTCCCGAACTCCATACTCGCAATCAATGCATGATGCAGTGATTCAAAGCTAAATACATAAGCTTCATATTCTCTCAGATGCACAGATCCTAGATCATGATGCAGAAGTGCTGATAGTTCTTCAACAATGCTGACAGAATGAGTCATGTACGATAAACAGAGCTGTGGTAATGAAGTGGTTAGTGAACTGATTTCTGAGCTCAGTGGTCTATGGTTCGATCCCCAGTTGAGGTGGGATTTTTTAAACCGCAAATGGCTCCAGGGTAGGCCTAGCCTCATGAATTGGGTATGAGAGTAACTCTGGGAAGGTTAAAGGCGGCCGGCATGATGCTGACCACATCACCCTTAGTGTGCCATATGGTCAAGAAATATGGGCCTAACACCATATTCACAATATGCCTCAATGGGCATGTAACGGGATCCTTTACCTTTATGTTAAACAGATAATAAAGCAGTCAAACCTGACATAGCCAACTCATGTTGACAAAGCATGTGGCATGACTATGACTGATTTTTAATAGTCTTGCAACTATTGAAAGTGGCTTTGCTCTCAGGTGGAAAAGTGCAGTGAGATGATTTTACTGACATATTTTTAACCAGACTTTTGCTCTTTATTCTTCTGTTTCTCTTTCACATGCAAAATAACAACAACAAAATCAAAACATATTTTGGCTGAATCACTGAATCAAGGTTGGCCACCTTCTTGAAAATTTGGTTACGGTTAAGGCTGGCATTAGCAGCTATATTTGTGTCTAACCTTAACCCAGTGGCAGTTTAAGGTATAGGTAACCTAGGCTTTTGCCTAGGGCCTCGTGTACAAATATATGCTTGTCATTACAACAGAAATTAATTTAAACAGGGCCTCGCCAGAGGCGTTTTTAAAGTATTTGGCACCCGATGCAGATCTTTTATTTTGGCAAAACCCCCCCCCCCCCCCCCCATAAATGAACACACCATAAAAATATATTATTCTTGCAAGTTGATTTTTAAACAGTACTGTCATAACGGTGTCTGATGGCACCCCCCCTCCCCCTGCTGTCATCTGGGGCGGACTGCACCCCCAGTACGCTAATAGGCCTCACAAGTTCACGTTTCCCTAGGGCCTCGCACAACCTAAATCCACCACTGGTTAAACCTTTAACCATTTTCCCTTTAAATAATAACTTAACAGCACTATTAATTTACTACACTTCACTAACTTTTAACTCTAACCCTAATTCCATTTTTGACAAGTTGGCCTACTGCACAGTAAACTGTAATTTAACCCAATATTTTACAATGCATATTATGTACCTTTTATTGCCAACATATTATATTTCTGGGTATGTAAAAAAAAGTATAGGTAATCCCAAAGCAGATAGCCTACTACCACAGCGGGATGAAGTGCGAGATCTTTCACCATACTAGGTCCAGCTTCGAGAGATGGGAGTGACCAGTTTCCTTCTTCACTGCCTTTTTCTTCCCTAACTCATGAGCAGAATTAGGTACCCATTTACAGCTGGGTAGACTGGAGCGTGTTTCGAACCCAGTAGGCCCTACATTTGACGCAAGAGACCAGTGCTCTAACCACTGTGTCAATGCAAATACGTAGGCCTACTCAACTCACTGTGACAGCCTAAGTATTAAACCGAACATGAAATGTGTTAGAAAATATTGAAAATCAAATCTCAAGACTCTTAAAATCATTCAGAGCGATTCCAGTTCTAAAAATGAAAATGCGAGCCTGAGAAGGAATTCTGAAGCTGGTTTATAAGCGTCTGGGCTTAGACTTGGCTGCCACTGACTGGAGTGGGCCACAGTCTGCATGCATTACCAGCAGGCACTGTTTAACTACACATCGGTAAAATGAGACGAAAACCGTACCTAAACTACCCCCGGGCAAACACAATGAATCTAAAGAAGGCTTAGGGTCACTATTACTTCTGTGCCTTTGAAAAGGGGGTAGATTGGAATCCACATCTGTTTTGGTGGCCATTTCTGCCATTTTTCTATCATGTTGTCTTCCGGTTCAAGCGCACGATATTTTAAGTCAGACTAAAGGAAATTTGCCTCTAGCTTTATTCTCTCGAGATCTGGTCTCCAACATTCACTCACTCACTTCATCAAGTAGCCTTCTCAAACAAAACAAAACAAAAAAGTATGCTTTCTATGAAAGCTGCAAGCTCCAGTAAACCTGTTTAACTATTGCCGGAAAAAAACAGAGTTTTTAAAAGTGGTTTCAATGAGGTAGCAAAGAATATGGCCACTGTCCCTTCAGGCATGTTTTAAAAGGTGACTAATGTGAGCTTGCGCATGCGGCTGGCAACCTCATCGTGTAAAGTAAATCGCTACACTACAGTAACTACGACTGCAACAATACATCAAGCCGCTTTCGTGCAGCTTTCTTGCATGGAGTAAGATTAATGTCATGGCCCCTTGAAAATTTTAAGGAGCGAAAAAAAGGAGATATACAAATAATACTAAAATAAATAATTAACTACACACGTTTCATAGTTATGTGCAGTGGGAATATACCAATCAATCAGGACCTTTCAGCATTCAGTGGAGCATAGAGGTCGTCCACATATGACGTCACGCAGAGAGGGGGAGGGGGTATAAAATCTTGTGACGACGGAAGGGGACGTAACACAAACAAATTCGAGTGAGGCTCACGAGTCACTTCTTACTCATTCGATGTCGGAACAAAGTAGATTTTGTAACCAAAATCCTCAAAGTAAAATGTAAAAATTGCATGAAACCATATGTGGACGACCCCACAGGCTCTCAACAAAAACACGACAAGCCTTCCTGGCCGGTGCTACCAGTTCAACGTTTTACCTGTCTTCGTTATCCTTGTTATGTCTGTCTTCAGTGAAAATATATCATTTACCAGGATCTCCAAAGCCAGCAGCCCAAATGGCATTAGTCTACAGACAAAGCTGAAGGTGTACAGAGCTGCGGTGCTTCCAGTGCTGCTTTATGCATGTGAAACATGGACTGTATACAGGCGCCACGTAAAGAAGCTTAACCACTTCCATATAGTCTGTCTCAGAAAGGTAATGAACATCAAATGGCAAGACAAGATCCCGGATACCGCCGTTCTGGACACAGCTGGTATCCCTAGCATCGATACTATTCAGATGTAGTCACTGATTCGCTGGGCAGGTCATGTAGTCCGCATGCCAGACCATCGACTGCCAAAGATACTCTTTTATGGTGAGACAGAAGGGTAAACGCTCTCATGGTGGCCAAAAGAAGCGCTTCAAAGACGCGCTTAAAACGTCATTGAAAACCTTTGGCATAAACCCTGACACATGGGAAGCTGCTGCGCAAGACCGAACCGCTTGGCGCACATCTTTTCGCAAAGGTGCAGCGGCATGCGAATCATCCAGAAAAGCAGCAGCAGAACAGCGGAGACAAGCTAGAAAAGACCGTGCAATAAAACCTTCACCTGAGGCGAACATTCCCTGCCCACACTGTCCGAGATCTTTCCAGGCCCGCATCGGGCTCATCAGTCATCTTCGTACACATAGACTAACCTAACATATTCCTAATAACTGGATGAACAGAGTGGTCTTCATCACCCGTGATGGACGAACGACAACATCATCTCTTTTAATTAGTAATTGTGGTACACGCTGCTGGCTTGCAAGGTCTGACGCATTTTTGTCCTCGGGGAAGAGCGAAGCGAGGTCTGTCAAATTTTTTTTTAGAAGCTTTGCCTCGTTTTGGCGAGATGCGCTACGATCAACCTAGATAGAAGGTCCGTCGGTTATATTAAGGCGTAAAAGAGCGGGGGGAAAATTCAAACCACGTGATATTTTTCAAGGTGTTAGCTTCACTTAAAAGAAAAGATTGTGTTCCAATCTTAAGCAGTCCTTGAATAAAGTGAATTTTTGTAAGCTAGATCGTTGGTTTTCACTTTGAACGAGGATAAAGTACCGTACTTTTAATTTTGGGGGTACACCGCTTTTAAGTGCCGGTGGGGTAGAGGGCCACTTCGCAATTTCCCTAGATCAAATATTATTTCTTTATCCTACCTTCTTCTTATAGAGATCTATTAAACCATTGCGTTGAAAAGCCAAACTAATATAGACTTGGATGACCTCAGAATAATGTTCCACAAACTATGTCAACGATTCAAAAGTGTTGTGATCCAATGGATCCCATCTCGTTGTAACATCACCGACAATGAAGAGGCTGACAGATTGGCAAAGGAAGATGGAAATCTACTTCAGCCTGATCCAAGCGTAACTTTCGAGGAGGCAAAGAATTTTATCACAATCAGATACCGAAACAAATGGGATGAAGAGCATCCAGGTCACACACAGAATGATGCTTACTACCAGCTCAACAGAAGAGAACAAGTGGTAATCTTCAGACTCCGCACTGGCCACAACAGATTGAGATACCATCTATTCAACAAGCTAACGATAAGAACTACCGATCAGTGTAACTGTGGCACCGATTAACTTAAATGACTGCTGAACTTGCTTAAAAGTTGCCCAACATATGGAAACAGAGAAAGCGCATATGGTCGACACCAGTACCATTCGCGGACAAGCTCTAATGAGATTCGAATGGCCTCAAACTGACTACTGTTTTCTTTGAAAACACTTAAGTGGACGTCTGAGAGTGTACAATGAAGAAGAAGAAGAAATCATCCCACGTGATCAACCGATACAGCGCGATCGATCAGTTGCCGACTGCTGGTGTGCACTGATGGGCCTGTACTCCGTGATCAGAAATCAGAATATGGCTTCTTGGCTAGATTAAAGGGCAGAGTCGTCGTTGAAAACAGCGGAGCTTACACGACAACAACAGAGTGTGGATAGAGGAAGAAGAATCCCACTGTGGATCATGTCTTAAGAAAAACTACCATAGCACATTATGTGCGAAAATACAAGAAAAATGAACAGCAAAGAAAGCCACCCAAAGAATGCTTGAAAGCGCAAAACTCACCATCAGCATCACTAGAGTATATACTAAACGTTGGTCTACCCAGGGAGCTACACACCGTAATAAAGTTTAATGTAAAAAGCCAAAACAAAAATTAACGTATAACTACCACAGCAAATGAGAATGATTACTGATGAACAAAAAAAGCATAAACACCATAGATTTCGCAGTTCTGTTGATGGTGTCAGGGTCTTCTGAGGATGTGGCCAACCCAATTCCAGCGTTTACTTGCTATGGTGGTGCGCATGTCTTCTTAGTGGCTCCGAGTTAGCAGTTCTCTTCGGCGAGAACATTGGAAGAATTTTTCATAGGCAGGTTGTGTGGAAAGAAGACAATTTGGACATTTCCTTTTCTGTTACTCTCCAGCATTATGCACCGTATAGAAGTACAGAAATTACACAGCTCGCCTATATTTTTAATTTAGTGCTTGCACTGTACTGTGAGTATTTACAGTTGTTTAGATTGGCAAAGAACTCCGCCTAGGCCGGTCCCAAGCCCAACTAAAAAAGGAGGAGGGCGGCCTGCATGGAGGCCGTAAGAAGGCAGCCCCTCCACCATGCAAAGGCACAACAGGCCAATCACCTGTTTGCTTTAAAACATGATTACGCGAAATACAAGAGAGAAAACCGGACTGATTCTAAGGCGACGAACTGGAACGGACTACGACTTATGGAACATGGAACACAAGAAGTATAAATGGGAAAGAAGAGGAGCTGGTGGAAGAGATGAGGAAAGCAAAACTAGAAATCCTGGCTATTACGGAAACAAAGAAAAGGGGACAAGGAGTCATGGATCTCGATGGCAACACGCTGCTTTACCACATCTGAAAGAGCTAAAGGGGGCGTGGATTGCATTGTGGCCAAAAACCAGGAAGATAGTATCAAGGGATGGAACTTTGTCTCGGAGTGCATTATGGTTGTAAAACTAAAAGAAGGAGAAACCATAGTCAACCTGGTCATAGTGTATGGGTCAAATGAGGATGAGAGAGCAGAGGTCAAGGAAGAATTCTTCGAGCTGCTTCAAAGGACAGTGGATGACTGCCTAGATGAAATTATCATGCTCGGAGATTTCAATGCCAGAGTTGGAAATGACCATGCTAGATGGGGTGGAGTTATCGGAAGATATGGAGAAGATACTCTCAATGACAATGGAAAGCGGCTCCTTAGATTCTGCAGTGAGCAGAATCTGATCATTACCAACACAAAGTTCCCCCATAAGCGCATACATGCATACACTAGGTGTGAACCAACAAAGAATGAGAAGTGCAGCGACATGCGAATCATCCACAATGCCATTGTTAGGAGGAGCTCATTCAAATATGTCCGGGATGCTAGAGTCTGGAGGGGGCCAGAGATTGGAAGTGGTCACTACCTGCGTATAATCAAAAGAACAACTGAAAGAGTTGCTCAGCCTAGGAACTGCCCAGCATCACGCAAGAAACCAAGTAAACGAACGGAAGAAATGAGCATTAAGACCTACAAGCTGAAAGAGCCAGAAATTAAGACCAGATATCAGGGGCTTATTGCTACAGCGGTGAGAAACACAGAACAACAACCTGACGACTTGGAAACCCTGTGGCTTAAATTCAAGGACATCATAAAGACAGCTGCTGCAGAAGCATGTGGTGAAGTCCGACTTGGGAACAAGAGAAAGAGAACACCTTGGTGGACAGAGGAAGTCAAAGAGAAAATAAGAGAGAAGAAAATGGCATGGAAACAATACTTAGGAGCTAAAAACACAGCAGGACAAATAGAGAAATATAGAGAATATGTGCTACTCAGAACAGAAGCAAATAACAAGGTGCTAGCATCAAAACAGAAGTCCTGGGAAGAATTTGGAGAAAAGCTATAAAAAGATGCGCAAGAAAACGAGAAATTGTTCTATAAGACCCTAAAGAACACGAGGAAGGAAAAACAATGCCCTCTCAAATTTATAAAGGACAAGCAAGGCAAATTGCTTGCTGCCCCGAAGGAAGTAACGGAAAGATGGAAAGAATATTTCTCAGAACTCCTTGATGGTGAGCAAGGTCAAGCATCAGAAATGATAACCACTAGCACAGAAGAAGAAACAAATGGTGATGAAGATGACATAAAGATGGAAGAACTGAAGGCAGCACTGGAGAAAATCAAGATGGGCAAAGCAGCAGGGCATGATGGTATAACACCAGAAATGGTTAAGTACATGGGAGCATCGGGCGACCTATTACTCTTAAGGATCCTACAGGCAGAGTAGTGCAACAAGACCATACCAAAGGACTGGGAGATTGCCATCATAACACCAATTTTCAAAAAGGGTGACAATCGACAATGTGGAAACCATAGAGGCATATCCCTTCTCAGTGTCCCTGGTAAAATCTACTCTAGAATCCTAGAGCAGAGACTCCGATGCCTAGCTGAGCCACAATTGGATGAGGTCCAGTGCGGATTCCGAGCAAACCGAAGAACTCAAGACCTAATCTTCACACTCAGACAGCTGAGTGAAAAGGCCCTTGAGTATAGGAGTGAGATCCATCTTTGTTTCATAGATCTGGAAAAGATATTTGACAGGGTCCCCTGGAGCAAACTTTGGGACTGTTTGGCAAGGAAGAACATGCCAGCACCTCTGATTCATGCTATACAGAGCTTCTAAAAGTCTTGCAGAAATTATGTGAGGACAGCAAACCATAAGTCAGAAGAGTTCAGGACCACCACTGGTGTAAGACAAGGTAATATCCTGTTACCTTATCTTTTCATACTCCTCATGGACGATGTCATCAAGGCATGTAAGGAGAGAACAAGAAAGTATTCAGTGGGGTACTGGAAGGTGAGACAGGTCTGTATTTCAGAGATGGTATTTGCTGATGATGTTGCCCTGATTGCTAAATCAGAGGCACATCTCCAATTCAACCTGCAAGTCTGGAAGGAAGAGTTGGAGAAGAGAGGGGTGGTCATAAGCAGCTCTAAAACAACATCCATGGTGATATCACGAGAAGAAAGAAGACACCAGATTAAGCTGGGAGAACAGGTCCTGGAGCAGGTCGACCACTTTAAATATCTCGGAGCTATTTTAGACCGAAAGGGAGGCATCAAAGAAGAGTTGGCCACTCGAAAAGCAGCAGCTGGGAGACTTTTTCAGGCCATAAATCGAGGATTCCTCAGCAAGAAAGAGGTTGGTAAGAAAACGAAGATGGCTGTATACCGCTCCACCTATGTCCCAGTCTTGACATATGGATGCGAGTCATGGGCAATGATTCATCATCATCATGTGACGTATTCTTTCCAGAACGTTGTCTCCATTACAGCTGCTCTAAACGCATCCCGATTCTGGACAAGTCGACCTGCATCAGCCAAAGACAAGTTCAGACTCTCTGTGATGTCCTGGGTCCACCGTCGTCTAGGTCGACCCCTTCCCCTTTTTCCAGGGACCATGCCTTCCATCACTGTTTTTTTCCAGACTATTATGTCTTTTTATATGACCGAAAAATTTCAGCTTCCTTATTGCGATGGTATTTAGGAGCCAATGTTCCTGTACGTTTAGTGAGTGCAGTACTTCTCTGTTGGTCTTTTTTTCTGTCCAGGGTATTCTCAACATCCTTCTGTAGCATTTCATTTCGAATGATGTAATCTTTTTTGCAACTGTTTTATTGAGTGTCCAAGTCTCGCAGCCGTATGTTGCTACTGGAAATATACATGCTCTGATCAGTTGTAACTTTGTTTCTTTGTTTGTGCCTTGCCATAGGTTTTTCATCTGTATTAGTTTATGTGAAGCAATTGCAAGTCTTCTTTTAATTTCTACTGCACAGTCACCAGAGCTTTTGATGATTGATCCTAAGTATTCGAATTCATTAACACTTTCCAGTTCTTCTTTATCAATTTCAATTTCTGGTTTGGTCTTTACTTTGTCTGTTGTCAATACTTTGGTCTTCTTGGTGTTTAGGTATAGATTCTGGGCCTCGCTGTGTTTTTTGGTGGACAGAATTAATTGTTCAAGTCCTTCTGGGTTAGTCGATAGGAGGGACTGTGTCGTCAGCATATCTGATTTCCGGGATCTGGTACCCGCCGATGTTAAATGAGTCAAACTCTGTGTGTTCTTGGTCATCTCTTACGTTTCTCATGATATTCTCGGCATAAATGTTAAACAGGTAAGGGGAAAGGGTACAGCCCTGTCTTACTCCTTTCTGTACTTCAAACCATTCTGATGTTTCCCCCTCTATTCTTACGGCTGCCTGTTGTTCTTGGTACAGCAGTGCGATGAGTTGTATAAGGTGGTTTGGAAATCCCATATTTTTCATAATAGCCCATAACTGCTGATGTTGTACATAATCGAAAGCTTTGGTGTAATCAATGAAACAAGTATGTAGGTCAACGTTGAATTCTCTACACTTTTCTATGATGATCCTCATGTTGAATATATGATCTCTAGTGCCTCTACCTGGTCGAAAACCCGCCTGTACTTCGTTTATTTCTGTTTCTAGCTTTTGTTGCATCCTTTTCATTATGATTTGTAATAGTATTTTGCTGGCATGGCTTATAAGAGCTATAGTTCTGTAGTTTGTGCACAGTTTCAGGTTGCCCTTTTTTGGCAAGGGTATGTAAATTGATCTTTTCCATTCCTTGGGCCAAATTCAGCTTTGCCAGATCTTGCAGCATAATGCATGGTATATACGAGCGCTGCCTTCTCCTCCTGCCTGTATCATTTCAGCTGTTATTTCATCACAACCAGGAGATTTTCCACTTTTTAAGTGTTTGATTGCGTTCCGGACTTCCTCTATGGTAGGTTCTGGTTGTTATCTGCCGCTTTGTTTATTTCCGTATACATTTCTTGACAGTACTCCTTCCATCTGTTCAGAATATCTGTACGTTCTGTTAGAGTGTCGCCTTTCTGGTCGTTTATTGCACGAGGTGATGATTTAAAGTTGCTGTTCTTCAATGTTCTTACTTCAGAAAACATGTTCTTACTCAATCCCTGTTCGCGCATTTCCTCTATTTTCCTGCAGGTGTCGTTTATGTATTGTTGTTTGTCTTGTCTGACTCGTTTTTTAATCTGCTTTGTGTATTCCTTGTACAACTCCTGATTTTCTGTATCTTTTTTGGACTTCATTTTTCTTCTCTCTACCACCAACTTCAGTGTTTCGTCTGAGATGTATTCTCGTCTCTTTATACTTCTTTTAGGAATTAACCTCTATGCATTTGTAATATAAACATCTCTGATGTTATTGGCAAGTTCATCTGGTGTCATTTCCTCCTGTACTGCCATGTCGTGAAACATTCTAAATCCACATATATAAATTAAAAGGTAAATGTAAAGCCTAACACATAAATTCAATAAAAGGAAAGAGAAATGGTAAAAGTACAGTGCTGTCACAATGGCGTACAAAAATCCCCCTTGTTTTATGCTTCGTCTGCATATTTTCACGCTTTCACGTTGATAGTAAAGCCTACTGCATCACTACACGCTTTCTACAATAAAACGTGTACTGCATTTCTAAGAAAACCTTGAGCTAGGCACACCGCGTAATGACCTAAATTAATACTTCCATTAATTTCATTTTATACACGGCGTGATGAAAAGACAGATGAACTTAGGATAGAGAGAGGGAGGGCTGAAAGCAGGAACGCATGTAACACTAACACGCGTCTCGCGATATACAATTAATGCCACCCTCCCCCCGCGTAAGGCCAGAAGCACTAACTTTTTTCAAATGGACAGTGATAAAAAACACTACCCATACGAGAGTTAGGTTTAAAAGCATGAAAAATTCTTATTCGGAAACATGACATTATACTGGTTTACGTTTGAAAGCCTGACAGTACCCAGACACCACATCGTATCGAAGTGAACAGGAGGTAGAAGAAAATGCACATTTTGAACGCAGCCACCTAGCTCCCTTAAATTTATATAATTGGGTTCCGTAGGACTTGCTGACAAAGAATATGTTAAACGTTACGCAAATAGTCTAGGAATTAACAAATTATAGCCAAAATAAAATGGTGGTGCTGTCAGACAACACCAAAATCAGAATTGCGCAGTGGCAGGTTTTGAAACCACCATTGTACGGGAAATAGGCCAACATGTTACCTCCTATTTGATTGGCGGAAAGTATATGTAAGGCTAAACATGATTAGTCGGTCTGCAAATACTATTTTTTGTTGTTAGGGGAGACGGAAGGAAGGGTACTTTTTTTCAAACGCTTGTGTAAACATGGCTCGATTGGTTAGACCCGCCAATATAGGCAATTAGGAGCGTCAGTTCAGTGCCACATGTTAAAATAAACTTACTAAGAAACAGTGCGTTGAGTTCCAGTGCATATTTTTTTCTAAATAAAAGCCTGGGACAGAGGCAGATCGGAATTTGTGCCATTATTTATCGCCAGTCAACGTATCTGTGTATTATTTCCATGAATTGTGGTAAGCTTGATATATTCAATATCTTTTTAATGAAAATTGAATGTAAATTGATAATTTATGTCTGTATATGTGTGTGGTTCAGTAGCGAACATGAGGCAAGGCCTATATAGTGCTCCAACCTGAACAGAAGGTGTCGGAGAAAAGTAAAACTGCATGGAATGGTCAAACAGTACACTGGCACCTATCTTATTGACTAGAAAGAACTAATGCTGGAATTGCAGAGGCGTAGTAACCATTAGGGAGGAGTATACTGGTGTAAATTGTTTCAGATGAAGCTGGCAGTTGGCCTACCGCTCTGAACTCAGTGTTTGTTATGTATTGTTTTCAGTCTGGAAATAGATTATAAATTAGTTCTGAAATAGGAGATACAACCTTCTTGTTTCAGGGACTGTGGTCCTAGTTATTGAAGCAGCACCTGGTCTGGGTTTTGCTGAATCCAGAGGCTGACAGCATACTCCTTGGTCCAGATAGCGACCAGTGAGGTGTCTCCAGAACACAGGAAGCAATCGAGCAGAGGAGTCTTTTCCTGCCGCCATCACGAAAGATAAGCTTCTGTGGCCAGAGTAGCTCAACATTATGTGCCCCCACAAAAAGTGACATTTTATTAACCACAGAGGGACAATTAATTGGTTCAAATGACAGGAACTGTGAACTTTTCCCAATACTATTTCCCCGATAATCAAACACTTGAAGTCATGATGAAAAACAACAACCAAGGTTGAACAAAACCAATATTACCTCATATTACTACTGCACAAATTACACACATAGAATAATAATAATAAACTATGTCAATACAAAGTTCATATATATAAACTGTGTACATAATACTTGTAATTACATTTGATTGTGATTCCTGGTTCACTGTGTAGTTGAATCAGGATACCCATTATTGAAAAGAATCATTACATATAGATTTGAAACTTTACACTTGACTCTTTTAAGATAATCTTATAGAGTGTTATATGTGTGTGAGTGTCACAGTGTTGTAAAGTGTTGTGGAATAAATTAAATTGTTTATCTGTCTGTTGTTGTTGTGACTTACACATCATCATTTTCATAACCCTAGACATTTAACGTAGTCATCACAATATTCCAGAATAATTCTGACTGAGGTATAAATGTGGTAGCAAGTAAGGTCATCTGTAATACACCACACTTATTAGATACAGATACCTTCACAGCTGATCTCAGTCAGTACATTAAGTCCCCTATAAATATTTATAACATCCCACATTACCACATGCCATAAGAATGTCAAATTTGTTCTGAATATCGACACTGTACTCTTCTGGTATGGCGCTTGTGTCATAACGTATTACTTTGTCGCTTGTAACGACTTTTTTCAATTTGATCTTGAAGTTTGCAGCAAGAAGTTCATAGTCGGAGTCACAGTCTGCTCCTGTGAGCGTCTTGATGGATGAGATACAAGATCGCCACCTTTGTTGTATTAAGATGTAATCTATTTGATTACTTGCTTTTTCCGTCTGGTGACGTCCATGTATATAGTCTTCTAGGGTGTTGCATGAAAAGAGTATTTGTGATGACTAGGTTGTTTTCTAGGCAGAATGTTGTCAAGCGTTCTACTCTCTCATTTCTCTGACCCAATCCATAACTTCCTTTCACTCTTTTTTCATGTTCTAATCTTTCGTTTCCAACTTTGGCATTAAAATCTCCCATTATTATCCTAATATCTTGCTTATTTGCTTTCTCTAATGTGTGTTGCAGTTCATTGTAAAAATCTTCAATTTCCTGTTCTTCAGCAGCTGCTGTTGGCGCATATGTTTGTATAATTGTGATGTTCTTTCTTTTTTCTTTCAGTCTGATTGTGACAATGCGGTCATTTATGGGATTATATCCTAATAGGGAGGCAGCTGTCCTTTTAGACAGGTAGAAGCCGACGCCACTCTGACCTCCTCTCTCTTTGCCTGAGTATATGAATGTTCCTCCTGATGGAATCGAAAAGTGTCCCTGGCCCGACCATCTGTGCTCTGAGATGCCCAGGATATCGATGTTTAGTCTTTCGATCTCGTTCTTCACTATGTACTGTTTTCCTTGGTATAAGCTTCTGACGTTCCATGTTCCTATTTTGATTATTTTTCTAAGACCGATGACATGGTTTTCCGTGGTAACACAGTCAGGCTTTTGGCCGTCATCACGATTACCTGTACTGACGCTGCCAACGATCTCTTCCCCAGTTAAATATGATCTGCCTGGCCTGGGGGCCTCACCACCAGATCTTTGCGTAGTATTCAGATTAGCCATTATGGATTTCTTGGCATTGTACATCCAGTAGTTTGCCATTGCTTTCTGAATGGTTCTGGCCGCTTACCATTACAGTCCATGGTGCGCCCTCAGCCCGATACCAGGCCTTTACAACTCCTGCCCTAGAAGCCGTTGTCAAAATATTATTGATCATCCGCCCGTTCTGCCAGCAGTTGTGTGTACTGTTTAAGGGGGACCTCCCTTTTTCAATTTGCTCACGTAGTTCTTCCGGCCAGTCAAAGCCGTTGCCCGGGGGTGGCGCTGCCGTACACAAGCAGACTCGAGGAGCCATACGTGAGCTGAACTGGAGTGGGGGAACCAAATAGGATCCAGGCCATCCTCAAAAAGAGGAAGTGACTGCCTCTCACCGTGAGGTACTATCCCTTACACACTACAGCCCTACCCCCCGGGCAATGACTACAACCCATAAAAGCCAGATCCAAACCTCAGAAATGAGGTATCTGAGGAAGGTGGTTGAAGTAACAAGAAGAGACATGGTACGCAACCAGACGATACGTCAAGGCCTTAAATCCCACCCCTTGCAGACCCAAGTAGAACAGTCCCAACTAAGATGGTTTGGCCATGTCTGCAGAATGGGAGAAGATCGGCTACCACGACAAGCATGGGAAACAAAGAGCCAGGGATCCAGACCCCCAGGACGACCCAGAATTCACTGGGAGGACAAAATTAGACAATCTTTGAAGGACCGAGGACTAGAATGGAACCAGGCCAGGAGGAAGACAGCCGATAGGATAGTCTGACGCTCTCTCTTCCAAACCTCTACACTTCACGGTAGAAGGGGAATGACTAAGTAAGTAAGTAAGTAGATTGGCAAAGGCTATTCTGGCTTTATTCATTCGCTACTGATGTCTGTCACGAAATACATGAGTTTTTGTTTCTGGCCTTTACTCCTCTCCGGCCTCGTTACCAGTCCTTTTACGTCCTAATTCTTCCAGTATTCATTGTTTACGCTTTAATCGTTCAGGGTGTTCTTATCATTTTTTGTCACTCCATTACCTTTCCTTGATCGCTTGACCTGTTTTAAAACAACATTGATTCTGTTTGTGCAGAGCGAAGTTTGTTTGTTTGTTTACTTTATGTAACATCTTCTGGCCCAGCAGTAAGGTGTCCGAAGTAGCGAGACGGGTTAAGTTTTCTGGCGGCAGACAAGGATTGCAAAAGATAAGATCGGATTAACTTTACACAAGATGACATAGGGTGAAAACCCAGACGTTTTGGCGGCGAAGATATGTAACAAACGTTTAATATGATAACATGGGTTGCAGATAGTTGCCATTAACCATGTTTTCTCAGTGTTTCAATGTGGATGACAATCTTGTTGAAGATGAAGACACAGGCAATGATGTAATACTTCCGGCAGATGAACTTTGTAGTTATAATCAACTACGAGAAAATAACATATTGGAAGACATTATCAGTGATAGATTTGTGATGTAGTGAGTTGTAAACATGACAAGCGAATCGGAAGCGGCAAGACCGTATATGGTAATGGAGTTTGAAAATTACGCGTAAAGGGCAATATCTCAAGTTGTTATGCAGTAATGTTCTACAGGAGGGTAGTAAGGGAATAGACCTCTACCAAAATCAGACACTTATTTGCAAGTGGTTTGGCATTTGAGATGCTAAGATTGACTGCTTCTATTTCTCCTCCATGTAGCAACCTGGATGCGAAGGCGGAAAATTTTGCTTATACAAGTATGCTACAGCATTGTAAGACTACTTCATTCATTCATTCATAACCCTCCGCTCCCCAAGGAGCATAGGATCCCGTTGCACGCCCATTGAGACATATTGGGCATATGGTGTTAGGCCCATATTTTCTTGACCATTGGCACACTAGGGGTGATGTGGTCAGCATCACGCCGGCCGCCTTAACCTTCATAGAAGTTGCACTGGTACCCAATTGGGGCTGGGTCGACCCAGGAGCCGTTTCATCTGGGGATCGAACCATAGACCACTGAGCTAGGAAGCCAGTTCACTAACCACTATGCTACCGCGGCTCCCCAAGGAGCATAGGCCTTCAACAAACAAAAGCAAAGTCCTCCTGTCACGTGCCATCATCTCAAGTTGTTTTTCCGTGTTCTCCTCGTCATTTTCACCTCTGTTTTCAGCTCTCTTCTCCATGTGCTTCTTGGTCTACCTCTGCCTTTTTTGCCCTGGGGGTTCCAGAACAAGGACTGTCTTGTAATGCTATCAACAATTTTCCTCAGTCCTATCTATCGCCGTCGTCTTTTTCTCATCTCTTGTTCCACTGGCACTTGTCTGGTTCTTGTCATCAGTCCCATATTGGTAACCTTGCCATACCATTTTAATCCTTCTATTCTACGCAAGCACCCATTTATGAAAGTCTGTAGCATTTTGGTTGTTGTCTTTGTTGTTCTCCATGTTTCAGAGCCATATAATAGTACTGGCTTCACATTTGAGTTGAAGATTATTATTTTCGTGTTGGTTCCAATTTCTCTTGACCTCTATACATTTCCCAAGGCAATGAAAGCTCCTCTTGCTTTTTGTATTTTTTTTTATATCACTGCCTGTCCCTCCTGAATTTATACGTAGTGTTTGTATGAGTAGGACGAGTCTGTCTTATATATGGATATCTTTACATTTCTAAGTCGAACTATGTTGGTTGTCGCTAGAAAAGGTCAAAGGCTATGCAGCGGAAGTATCGCTAGCAAGGGGTGTGATTCATGGCCGACATCCTGTCTGGATGTCGAATTTTGTTGTAGCAGGCCTATCGCCGAAAAAATGATCTATAAGTCAATGGGGAAAAGTGATAGTCATTTAGACATGTTGTATGTACTTTACCCCAGTGTTTATTCTCTTTTGCCAAGGAATGGCAAAGTTATATTTCGCATAGAAAGGTAAAACCACAATTTATTATGAACTTGGGCTTCGCCATCGTTGTCGATAAACAGATGCACAGTGGTACTTTTGAAAAGAATATTTATTCAAAGGAAGACGACATTCCTAGGTATCAACACTAGATTGTATGATATTATTCAATCACCTCTATGAGAGAAGCTATGAAGAAATGAGGACATTTAACGAATGACCAATTTTGGGTCTGGGTCCTATAGTGAGTGAAACTCACGAGAGAAGAACAGCCATGTTGAAATTCATATACTTTGTATTTATCGAGTGAGAAAAAGGGATGCCTGTACTATCGCTCGATGAACCAAGAGATCACTGCTACATGTGAGAACCCATGTCTGGGATTCCTATATCTTTATGGAAAATATATATATTGAACTTTACGTGAAGGGATATTCACTAGACGAGGTTAGGTCTAGGAGCCTTCCTATATATTGGTTATGGTCTGACGTGCCCAGTCAGTAAAGCCAGATGATTTACATGATGGAACTCTGAATGCTTATTTACGAATGCTCCATTATGATATTTGCCAAGCATGAATGCTAACTTAAGATGATATTCCTGTGATCAACATTATGCTGTCTATGTCGACATTTGTTCCTGTAACCATACACGTACTGTCCAAGTGTGCGTCCCATTAAATGTTATAAAAAGACCACCGTAGTTCCAGTACTTCTTGAATTCGAACAGTGTGAGTATGAGTGATGTACTACCAACCTGTCAACTCTATCGAATCATGCTACCATTCGCGTTCTGACATTCACATACACACTCATTGTTTACACTCACATTCTTGTCGGAGCCTCATCACGTTCCAGGACAAGATAACCTGTATGACCAAAACTGTGCTGGGTTTAATGAGTTGACAATCGTTACACTTTACTACACCAGTCCCAACATCTACATTTATCAACTGGTGGACATTCACGTCATTTAACAAATAAAGCGTGATTCAACAACTAGTAGCCAGTATGAGTTAACAACTAAACAGAGTTTAACAACTGGTGTGCCAGCTTCCTGGGTCAACCTGCACAGTGACCATATTGAGAAGTAAACTACTGAGACCAGACGTTCCTTGGGGTCTGTTACGACACACAAATACATCAGCAGTACAACTCTACAGTGATGTCAGCGTGACCTGTCCTGTCGACAGTATGCGGTAACTAGGTCAGCGTTTGTTGACATTTGGTTCGTTGGACATTTGCCATACAACTGACAGTGTTACACAGCAAGCTTGGTTGAAACATAGAACATTACACATCAGGACTGGAGAATATTTGACAGTGTTTGCGAAAGGAAATGTTATTGAACTGAGAAGTCCTACATCGATTGTTATCATTCACATCAACGATGGAGCTTCTATTTCTGTGTTGAATTTAAAATAATTAGACCAGAAGTATTTGTTTAATAAAGTACCACAGTACTGTACTATTAGGCAGTGTAACTGAGCCTTCTTTACAACACATTCTTTCTGCAACACTCTATTTACATCATATTGCCATACTATTTATGCAATTATGTATTTATGTTTAAATATTTATATGTGATATTTGTTTGTATCCAGCGGGTTGTTGTTTTCGTTGGGCGGTGTCACACAACAGAGTATCCCACGTAATAGAGGGTCTGATGTGTGCGTTTCTATAGGTGCAATTTTCTTGATTGAAAATTTGCTGCGACAGCTGTTGCTATTAGTGTTAGCTGTGAAGACTGTACTCATTGTTGTTTTTGTAATATTCCTCTGTTCTTTAGTTTGTTTTGATTTGTTTGTAATTTGTTGGTCTACCCTATTCTATCTTTCAGTTCTATTCTCAATTTATATTTATATACTGTGGCGTTATTTGTATTTGTTATCCTCTTGCGGTTTATCTTTTATTGTTTTCCCATTTCATTTATTTCATTTCCGCAAATGTTTTCATGTTCTCCTGTATAACTGTTTTGTTTTGTGCCTGATCGACATACACTATTTAAAATATAGTTGATCATATAAATTGATGTACAAGAATCAACTGATAGTTAATTGCTATTACTAAAGGTACACAGTTGATGATATAAAACACTATTTCTGGTGCACTGCACTTATATTATAGAGTGAACCAGCAACTTATAGCTGTTATTATATAAGGATTTATACAAGACCTTTGTAAGGCTTGTTTCCCACAGTGATTGGGATAGTTAAGTACTATTTTCCACAGGTTAAAAAGTTATCATACAAGGTCTTTGATTAAGACTAAGAAAGTGAATTTATTTACTTTTGCAAATTACTGATCTTATTAGACAAGATGTCTACATTAGATTATTTTATCACACAAGGCAAGGCTCTTGATAAGACTGGTCAGCAATTAGAAGAATGGGCAGTTGCTCAATATGACAAAGCATTAGCTGCTGAAGAAAGAAAAGCATTGATTGAGGAGAAAAGATTAGAAGCTGAGGAAAAAAAATTACAAAGAGAGTATGAACAAAAGAAATTGCAGATACAGACTGATGAAAAAAGATTCCAGATGGAAATGGAAAAAGAGAAAAGAAAAGATGAAGCTGCTGCAGAAGAGAAAAAATTACAAGCTGCTGCAGAAGAGAAAAAATTACAAGCTGCTGCAGAAGAGAAAAAATTACAAGCTGCTGCAGAAGAAAAAAGATTACAAAGAGAAGCTGAAGCAGAAGAGAAAAAATTACAAGCTGCTGCAGAAGAAAAAAGATTACAAAGAGAAGCTGAAGCAGAAGAGAAAAAAGCAATAAGAGAGCATGAACACAAAAAAGAACTTTTAGCATTTGAGTTAGAAAAGTTAAAGTTAACAAACATAAGTGATGGTAATCAAGCATCTGGTGGTAATGGTAAACCCTTTACTTACAAGGTCAAGGTACCAGCGTTCAACCCTTCCAGTGATGACATAACATTCTGGCTAAATAGATTTGAACGCTCGTGTCGAGCACATAATGTGGACAAATCACAATATGCTAACCAGTTATCAGAAAATCTGAAAGGTGATTCTCTGACTAGTTTAAGTTTGGTTGAAGAGGCTGACAAAGATAACTATGATGTTATTAGGGCAGCCTTATTAAAGAAGTATCAGTTGTCTGAAGAGGGTTATCGGAAGTTGTTTAAGACAATGGTGCCTGAGGCAGGTGTAGAATTCTCAGAATTCATTGCAAGGACACGTCTTACATTTGATCGTTGGATTGAGCTATCCAAAACAGAAAAGACTTATGAAGCACTTATGGACTTGATACTCAGAGACAAGATTATGTCAAGTATAAATAAACCTTTCCTCGAATTCTTACATGAGCGTAAACCTAAGTCTCTAAAAGAAATGGAACAGTATTGTACCCAATACGTCACTGCACATCCGGACTTAGCTATTAGCAACAGTAAGGTTAAAGAAGGTATGCCAGTTGCTTCTGCAACACCATACAACCCTAATCACTCTCACAAATTCCAAGGACCTCAAAATAGGTTTAATAAAAAAGGTAACTATTACAGTTATCAGAACCAAGGTAACCAATCATTTCAGGGTTCTTCTTCGAATACCTGGAGAAGAGCTGACAGCCCTCGATTCAGGGGTGGTCATAATTACAGGAACTTTCGCAAAGGAAGTCATTCTAGAAACTATCCAAGTTTTCCTTCATGGAGACAACAAGATCATAATTACAGAGATACTCATTATAATGAATATGATGATAGTAACCAAAGGAGCTATGATTCAAACCCGAGTAGAGGTTATAATAGTGGAAACAATGATAAGTACAGAGGCAATAATAACAGAGGTAGAGCACAATTCAAAAAACATAAAGCTCATTACCAGGCGAACTCTGCACAGCAAGAGTCCCACGAAGCCTATAAACAAAATAAAGATAATGATGACTCTAATAATATGGCATGTGCCGCTTTTGATTTTGGGAGAGCATCTCAGTGCCCCCAATGCAAAACATTATTTGAGCCAACCACAGTGTCTACTTTAAGCTGTGGGCATCCTCTTCCCGCTCTTCCTGCGTCAATCGCGCATGATGGGAGAGGTTCTCTTGTCTTACACAAAGGTTTAGTAAATGACAATCCAGTCTCAGTACTTTTTGATTCTGGATGCACAACTATTGGGGTTAGGCAGTCACTCATAGATCCTTCTCATTCTACAGGCAAAGTAGTCAAATGCGTAACATTTGGCGGCACCATAGAGAAATACTCTACCGCTATCATTAGGATTGCTACTCCTTTCTTCACAGGAGATGTACACGCATGTCTTTTGCCGGATCCGATCGCTGATCTTATCATCGGTCGCATTCACGGAGTCAAAGAATGCACTCCGGAGCAAATTTCCGTTTGGGAAAATCAAAATATGCAATCTGCTAATGCGGTAGTCACTAGAGCTCAAGCTCTCAATATGCCTGAAACTTCATCTGTTGAAGATAATGAAGTGCATAACCAAGATGATCCCTTGGTAATTTCTCGTGACTCGTTTATAAAACAACAAGAAGAAGATCCGACTCTTAAGAAATTCTTCACTCTTGTAACGAAAGGTGATCCGAATAAAGATTCAAATTGTAAATCTTGGATTACAATGAAGAATGGCGTACTTGTACGTATGGTGCAAGACTCCACTAAGTCAAGTCATTCTCAGATTCTTGTACCCAAGAATTTGAGAGTTAAGATCTTACAACATGCACACGACTCTCAGTGTGCTGGTCACATGGGTTTTTCCCGTACAAAGTCAAGAGTTCTTGCGGCTTTCTTTTGGCCTTTTGTGAACAAGGACATACGGATCTATTGTCGATCCTGTAAAGTATGTCAAGAAGTCAAATCCAAAGGTCCTCGTCATGCTGCGCCTATTCAGGCTGCAGATATTCCTATTCGTCCATTCCAGAAAATGGCGATAGACATCATTGGTCCATTCAAGATCAAATCTGCTAGAGGACATCAGTTTATCTTAACGTGTGTAGACATGTGCACACGTTGGCCAGAGGCTATCCCTCTAAAGAGCATTACTACCGCTGACATTGCAGATGCTCTTTGGCTTATATTTTCTCGGCTGGGATTCCCCGGAGAAATATTATCAGATCATGGCACCCAACTGATATCGGATACCATGTCTCAAGTAATGTCTACTCTACAGATAGAGAGATCTTTGAGTAGCATCTATCATCCTATGTCCAATGGGATGGTCGAGCGACTAAATAGAACACTTAAGAACTTATTAGGGAAGATAACTGAGGATCATCCTCAAGATTGGGATAGGGTTTTACCCGCGGCCCTCTTCGCGTACAGAGAGGTCCCCAATGAACATACAGGGTTTTCTCCCTTTGAACTTGTCTTTGGCGCGCGACCGCGCGGCCCAATGTCTTTGCTGCATGATCTTATAACAGCTGACAATATTGACGATGACACAAAATCTTCTTACGAGTATGTCATCGCGCTGAGACAAAAGATTATCGAAGCATGCAAATTGGCAACGTCCTCTTCTGAATTTGCTAAGCAGAAGGCAAGACAATTTGCTAATAAGAAGAGAACTTTACGACAACTTTGTCCTGGTGACAAAGCATTTGTTTTGCTACCTTGTCGTGAAAATAGACTCCTTATTAGTTGGAAAGGTCCGTACGATATAATATCGAAAATTTCAGATGTTGACTACATCGTCGATATCAACGGGAAGCATAAAACCTTCCACATCAATATGCTTACGGAGTTCCATGAACGTCCTGACTATCTACAGCCTATTTTCCAGGCAACGGACGATTCTCATGTCAAACATGGTCATTACTCATCACTGTCTGTAATACAGGATGAGGAAACAAGTTTTTCGGATGTTAATCTTCCGCTTCCAATGATCCCACTTCATTCTAGTGAATCATGGAAAGACGTTACTGTTTCTCCTGATTTGTCTCTAGGAGAACGGCGACAAGTTTCGTCTATGTTACAAACATTTCAGGATGTCCTCACTGACATCCCTGGACAAACTCATGTCATTGAGCATGACATTGTTCTAACTGAACATACTCCAATTAGGGTTAGACCTTATCCTATCCCTATACATTTCCAAACACAGGTTGAAAAGGAGTTGGATGAAATGATAGATTTACAAATAATCGAACCATCCACTTCTGCATATTCTTCGCCGATGGTTATTGTTCGAAAAAAAGACAATAACATACGTCTTTGCGTTGACTATCGCAAATTGAATCAAGTTACGAAGTTCGATGCTGAACCTATGCCTTTACTGGAAGAACTACTTACTCGTCTTTCTAAATCGCATTTTTTCACTAAACTTGATTTGTCTAAAGGATATTGGCAAGTTCCATTATCCGAACGCGCCAAACCTCTCACCGCTTTCTCTACTCCCAGAGGCCTTTTCCAATGGAATTTTATGCCTTTCGGCCTTATGAACGCACCAGCTACATTTGTACGCATGATGCGTCGAATCCTATCGTATCGGTCAGATGTCATTGCTTATCTAGACGACATCTGTCTTTTCAGCGATACTTGGGAAGATCACTATTCAGGGTTAGTTGAATTATTATCAACGCTGCGTGAGTATAACCTGACAGCAAAACCATCCAAAGCTTGTATTGGCTTTAGCGAAATTGCTTTCTTAGGCCATCGAGTAGGTCACGGTTTCTTGAAGACAGAAGACCATAATATCACTAAGATACTTAACATCTCTATCCCTAGGACTAAAAAGCAAGTGCGAAGTCTTTTAGGTCTCATACAATTTTATGGACGTTTCATTCCGAATCTGTCCTCTATCATGGCACCTCTCTCTACACTATTAAAGAAAGGGTCGCCTAACATGGTTCACTGGTCTCATGAATGCCAATCTTCACTAGAGAAGATCAAAACTATGTTTTCATCACCACCTATTTTAGTGTTACCTACAACAGATAAGACATTTGTTCTTCGTAGTGACGCTTCATCCACTGGGATTGGAGCGGCACTAATGCAAGAGTACTCTGGAACTCTGCATCCTGTAATGTATATATCCAGAAAACTTAATGCTGCAGAAAGGAATTACTCGGTTTTAGACCGTGAATTATTGGCAATGGTTTGGTCAATTCTCAAACTCCAAAGATTCCTTCTGGGCGCGCATTTCGTAGTGGAAACTGACCAAAAAGCTCTTACGGCTATCCAAAGTAAGAACTTGAAGAGCTCGAGATCAACTCGATACGCAATCGCTCTTCAACCTTTTCATTTCTCGGTACGAGCTATCCGTGGTTCAGAAAATGTGATGGCGGACATTCTGTCCAGATGCCCACATGATGCCACTTAACTGTTAAATATTGGATCTTTTTAATATGTATAACTTTACAACAGTTATTTTTTGTTTCTTTACTAAGATACACATTTGTAATTTAAATAATAGAATGATGGTATCGCTACTTAGCGGTTTATTGATGTTTATTCACCGCTGTTCTTTGATGATTGTTTCTTCATAAATCATAAATTTAAGATTATAGTGTGAATTTTTGGTATGCATTGTATAATTACCAGAATTGTATTATACGTACATCACACCTTCCTGGAAACATTTATTCGTAGAGAAACAATTTCTCTCAGATTTTGAGATATATTCTCACCGGTCATATTAGGAATTATAGTTATTCCTGATATTTTCATCTGCGCAGTATTCTTGCGTTGTGAGCCTATTCTACGTGCTCCTAGATGTATTTAAAAAAAAAAATTTTTTTTTTTTTTTCCCGGGAGGTGTGGTAAGACTGTAAAGGGCAATTTTTACTATCTTGCAATATAATACATTTATATACTTATTATGTTCGCAAATATTTTGTAATCAAAGTATTTCCTTTTTAAGTGCTTAAGGAGAAGTCATTTTTGAGTTACTTCCCTTGAAAGTAGTTCCGTCATCTTCGATCGGACTCCGCGGACGAGTCTAGGCCTACTGCGATTTATTCTTTGGCTGGGTAGGAATAGATTGTTCTTGCTTCAGTATATCTATGGCCTGAATTTATACGTAGTGTTTGTATGAGTAGGACGAGTCTGTCTTATATATGGATATCTTTACATTTCTAAGTCGAACTATGTTGGTTGTCGCTAGAAAAGGTCAAAGGCTATGCAGCGGAAGTATCGCTAGCAAGGGGTGTGATTCATGGCCGTCATCCTGTCTGGATGTCGAATTTTGTTGTAGCAGGCCTATCGCCGAAAAAATGATCTATAAGTCAATGGGGAAAAGTGATAGTCATTTAGACATGTTGTATGTACTTTACCCCAGTGTTTATTCTCTTTTGCCAAGGAATGGCAAAGTTATATTTCGCATAGAAAGGTAAAACCACAATTTATTATGAACTTGGGCTTCGCCATCGTTGTCGATAAACAGATGCACAGTGGTACTTTTGAAAAGAATATTTATTCAAAGGAAGACGACATTCCTATGTATCAACACTAGATTGTATGATATTATTCAATCACCTCTATGAGAGAAGCTATGAAGAAATGAGGACATTTAACGAATGACCAATTTTGGGTCTGGGTCCTATAGTGAGTGAAACTCACGAGAGAAGAACAGCCATGTTGAAATTCATATACTTTGTATTTATCGAGTGAGAAAAAGGGATGCCTGTACTATCGCTCGATGAACCAAGAGATCACTGCTACATGTGAGAACCCATGTCTGGGATTCCTATATCTTTATGGAAAATATATATATTGAACTTTACGTGAAGGGATATTCACTAGACGAGGTTAGGTCTAGGAGCCTTCCTATATATTGGTTATGGTCTGACGTGCCCAGTCAGTAAAGCCAGATGATTTACATGATGGAACTCTGAATGCTTATTTACGAATGCTCCATTATGATATTTGCCAAGCATGAATGCTAACTTAAGATGATATTCCTGTGATCAACATTATGCTGTCTATGTCGACATTTGTTCCTGTAACCATACACGTACTGTCCAAGTGTGCGTCCCATTAAATGTTATAAAAAGACCACCGTAGTTCCAGTACTTCTTGAATTCGAACAGTGTGAGTATGAGTGATGTACTACCAACCTGTCAACTCTATCGAATCATGCTACCATTCGCGTTCTGACATTCACATACACACTCATTGTTTACACTCACATTCTTGTCGGAGCCTCATCACGTTCCAGGACAAGATAACCTGTATGACCAAAACTGTGCTGGGTTTAATGAGTTGACAATCGTTACACTTTACTACACCAGTCCCAACATCTACATTTATCAACTGGTGGACATTCACGTCATTTAACAAATAAAGCGTGATTCAACAACTAGTAGCCAGTATGAGTTAACAACTAAACAGAGTTTAACATAAGTCTAGATTGCTGCCAAGTTACGTGTAAGATTCTACATCTTGTAGTGGTGTTTCTTCAAGGTCAACCCTGTTATCTGTTATCATTTCCTTCATTTATTCTCATTATTGTTGTCTTTTCCCTGTGTAATTTCAGACCCAATTTATGTGACCTCTCATCGAATATTTTCATTTTGTCCTGCATCTGATTACGGTTATGGAACAGGTGAGCAAAGTCATCAGCAAATTCTAGATCACCTAACTGTTTAGTCAGATTCCACTGGATTCCATTTCTGTTCCGTGTCGTCGATGTTTTCATAACTTTGCTAGTAAGAAAAGAAATGGAGACAAGAGGCATCCCTATCGCACTCCCGTTCTTATCCCAAACGGTTCTGTAAGTTGTCCGTCATGAAGAACTCTGCATGTCATGTCTTCATAAGTTTTCTTTTTTAAATTAATGATCTTCAGGGGAACTCCATAGTGCCTCATCAATTTCCAAAGTGATTCTCTGTCTACACTGCCAAATGCCCTTTCGTAGTCCAGAAATCCAATGTATAGTGGTGAACTCCATTCTAGACTTTGTTCAACTACAAGGTATTATTCTTTAAGTGGCTATGTGGTAAGTACAGGATCTGTTTGGTCGAAAACCTGCTTGTTCGTCTCTCAGTTTCTTGTCTACGGAGTCTTTTAATCTCTCGAGTATGATCCTGTTTAATACTTTTACAGACACTGATAGCAACATTATTCCTCTATAATTTGTGCACTCTTGTAAGTTTCCCTTCTTAGGCAGCTGAACCAGATATCCATTCTTCCATTCTGCTGGTAACTCTTCCCTTTCCCAGACTTTACCAAGTGTGGTAAAGTGGGATGATATAAATATTTATAGGGGACTTAGTGTACTGGCTGAGATCAGCTGTGAAGGCATCTGTATCTAATAAGTGTGGTGTATTACAGATGACCTTACTTTGCTACCACATTTAGACCTCAGTCAGAATTATTCTGGAATATTGTGATGACTACGTTGAATGTCTAGGGTTATGAAAGTGATGAAGTGTATGTTCACAACAACTAACAGACAGATAAACAATTTAGTTTAATCCACAATACTTTACAACACGGTGACACTCACACACATAGAACACTCTATAAGACTATCTTAATCAGTCAAGTTTTAACTTTAAAAATATGTATTAATTTCTTTCAATAATAGATATCCTGATTCAACTACAAAGTGAACCAGGAATCACAATCAAATGTAATTACAAGTTGTATGTACACTATTTATAGATATGATCTTTGTATTGCTATATATTATTATTGCAATTTGTGTGTAAGTTGTGCTGTAGTACTATGAGGTAATACTGGCTTTTCAAGCTAGGTGGTTGTGTGTCATCATGACTTCAAGTGTTTGTTTCTCGTGGAAATAATATTGGAAAGGTTCACAGTTTCTTTTATTTGAAACAATTGATTGTCCCTCTTTATTTAATATACTGTCAATTTTAGAAGGGGGGGGTACATAAGATTGAGCTGCTCTGGCCAACGAATCTTATCTTCTGTGAGGGCGGCAGGAAACAGTCTCCTCGGCTCGCTTGCTTCACCGTATTCTTGAGACACAACACTGGTCGCTATCTTGACCAAGGAGTATGCTATCAGCCTCTGGATTCAGCAAAACTCAGACCAGGTGCTGCTTTAATAGTTTAGTACCACGGTCCCTGAAACAAGAAGGTCGTACCTCCTACTTCAGAACTAATTTATAATCTATTTCCACACTGAAACACAATACATAACAAACACAGAGTTCAGCGAGGTAGGCCAACTGCTAGCTTCATCTGAAACAATTTACACCAGTATTTCTCTCCCTAATGGTTACAACGCCTCTGCAATTCCAGCATTATTTCCTTCTATTCAATAAGATAGGTGTCATCATACTATTTGGCAATCCCATGCAGTTTCACTCCTCTGCGACAAGTTTTGTTCATGTTGGAGCAATATCTAGGTTTTGCCTTTTGTTTATTACTGAACCACACACATACAGACATACATTATCAATTCACATTCAATTTTCATCAAAAAGATATCAAATAGGTCTAGCTTACCACAATTCATGGAAATAATAAACAAATACGTTGACTGGCGATGAATATGGCACAATTCCGATCTGCCTCTGTCCCAGGCTTTTATTTAGAAAAGATATGAGCTGGATCTCAACGCACTTGCTTCTCAATAAGTTTATTTTCAAAATGTGGCCCTGAACTGACGCTCCTAATTGACTATATCAAATGGTCTAGCCAATGGGACCATGTTTACAAAAGCATTTGAAAAAAATGTACTCTTTCTATCGTTTCTATTAACAACCAAAAATAGTATTTGCAATCGACTAATCATGTTTAGCCTTACATATTATTCTAGCCAATCAAATCGGACTTAACATGGTGGCCTCATTTTTTTTCTAAAGCAGTGTCCAAACACGCCATTATGAGCAAAAATGATCCTGTGTTGTCTGACAACCTCACTCTAGTATTATGGCTATAATTTGTTAATTATTAGACTAATTGCTTAACACCTAACATATTCTTTGTCAGCAAGTCCTAAGGCACCCAAATATATAAGTTTTAAGGGAGCTAAGTGGCTGCGTTCAAAATATGTATTTTCTTCTAGGATAGTCGTGCTGTTACCACCTCCTCACTTCCATACTATGGGGTGTCTTCTGTACTGTCAGACTAATGTCAGGATTTTAGACATAAAACAGTAGAATGTCATGTTTCCTAATAAGCATTAAACATGTTTTCAAAACCTAACCGTGTATTGGTAGTGTTTTTTGTCACTGTTTATTTGAAAAAAAATCAAGCCTTTATGCCTTTCGCTTGGGGGTGGCATTATTTTATATCGCGAGACTGCGTGTTAGTGTTGCATGCGTTCATCAGTACATCTCTCTCTCTCTCTCTATCCTAAGTCCGTCTGTCCTTTTTAGGTTAACGTAGTGTATATAATTCATTAATGCTAGTATTTGTGTATCTAGGTCATTAAGCAGCTTGCGTATCTCAAGGTTTTCTAAGAAACACAGTACTAGTTGTATTTGTAGAAACGCGTGTAGTTTTATGCAGACGGAGCAGAAAAAGGGGTTCGCTGGTTCAGCCATTAGGCGTTCTACAACGTAGGTGTACGCTATTGGGAACAGCACTGGTCTGTTACCATTCTTCTTTCCTTCTAGTAATTTACTTTTTAATTTATATATGTGGATTTAGAATGTTTCCCGACACCAAGGAATTTATATAACATCTCTGTAGCCGGGCCAATATCTGCTTTGATGGCCTCTGCTGGAATGTCATCTGGTCCAGCCACTTTTCCCATCTCTTAGACGTTTTATGGCTTTCACAGTTAATTTGTCCCTCTTCTATTGTCTATTGAGAAGGTCCTCAAAATATTCCTTCAACCTCTTCATTTGTTTTTCTATACTGCTAAGCAGTTTTCCATTCTTGTCTTTTATGAGGCAACTTGCTTGCTTGTAATTCCCTGGAAGTTGAGGGGAACTGCGGTAAGACGTGGAGTACAATGGATGGGTTTGAAAAAAAAATCGAAAAAAGGTGATTCGTCTTACGAGGACAAAAGACAAAGAAAGTAGTCTACGTTACGGCCACAAGGCCTTCGTCAGGAAAAGAAAGAAAGTGAAGGCTAGATATGAGACATAAGAACTTAAAGAAATATAAAAATAAAACCTAGGTACTTCCCTGAAGGCGAAGCATGGTTGAAAAGGAAGTGACTTCTGCCCCCGGATGTACACAATACATACTAAGAAACTAAAAACTAAAAAACGAAACTGAACAAAAAACTACCCAAACGTAATAAAAGTGGGGACTGGAAATAGAAGAGGACAGAATAAGTAGGAGATAAATGAATATGAAATAAAAAAATCAAGACAAATTAGAAACCGTGTATATCCATACATATTATGGAGGATGGCATAAAAATAGAAGAATAGGATAAGAGTGGAAAGAGTCCAAATAGAGCAAGAGAGGAAAGGGTGACCTCAGACAAAGGTGTGGAAAGTGTTGAGACCGGCTGGTTTTAGACACCCCATGCGGTGGATAAGACGGTTCTCAAGCTGTTCTCGGCTGGCAGTGTCAGAGGAGCAGGATCGGATCGCAGTGACCTGGATGTCGATGGGACCATGGTGGTCAGGACTATTGAAGTGTGTGGCAACTGGTGTGAACTTTTGCTGAGAGATGTCATTTAAGTGCTGGCTGAATCTGTCCCCAAGTCGTTTGCCTTTTTGGCCAATATAGGTTTTGCAGCAACGTTTACATATGATCGTATAAATGACATTACGCGATTCACACGTGAAACTACTAGTGATGGTGTACGTAGCCTTAGGAAAGGACACCTTCTGGGTTGAGATGACATACTTGCACGTGTTGCATCGTGTCCGACCACAGGGTAGTGTGCCAAAGGGAGTGGCATTCTCCTTTGGGAGACGGCTGTGAACAAGAAGATCCTTCAAGTTCTTGTCGCGTCTATATGCCACCAAAGGTGCTTCACCGAATACTTCTTGGGTCGCAGGCTCTGCTTGGAGGATAGGGAGGTGGCGGAAAAGGATCTGTTTGACAGCAGTACTGTGAGGGTGATGGGTCAAGATTAATTTGACTCTATCTGAAGTGGATTTATAGTGAGGTATGAGGGCCTCCTGACGGGAGATGGGGTCACACGTTGGAGAGCAGAGATGAGAACATGTTCCGGATAAAGTCTGCTACGGAAGAAATCCAACATCTCATTTGCTCGGAAGTGGAAGTCATCGTCGTCTTGGCACAAACGGCGGAGGCGGAGAAGTTGTGAAAAAGGAAGGGAGTCACGACAGGCCCGAGGATGAGAAGAGGTATACAGGAGGTAGCTGTGGGCATCTGTCGGCTTGTAGTATACTGAGGTATTAAGGCCGGAGGGCGTGATAGAAATAGTAATGTCAAGGAAGTTGACAGATACTGTGGAGACGAGGGAGGTGAACTTGATGGTGGGGTGAAAGTGGTTGACAAAGTCGATGAAGCGATATAAATCAGTCTCAGACATATCTGTGAGACCTATGCCATTATCGATATATCTGCGGTAAAACCCGGGGAAAGGACCGGAGTATTGTTGCCATATCTGATGCTCCAAGTGGCCCATGAACAGGCAGGCAAATCTAGGACCCATCTTCGTTCCCATGGCAACACCACTAATTTGGTAAAAAAACTGACCATTGAATTCAAAGGAATTCAGTTGAAGGACCAGTTCAGCAAGACGGAGAAGAGTGACAGTGGATATAGAAGGGCAAATGCGTTGGTCAAGAAAAAACCGAAGAGCTCGGAGACCATCAGAGTGGGGAATAGAGGTGCACAGAGAACAGACGTCTAACAAGAAAAGATGGTGGGAGCGGTCTGCTGAGAGTCGGATAGAGGAGAAAGTTGTAAGAGCATGATTGGTGTCTTTGACAAAGGAGGGAAGATTCTCAACGATAGACTGGAAAATGCTATCGAGGAAGTCAGAAATGTGTTCAGTAGGACAGGAACAGGCTGAGACAATAGGTCTGCCAGGGTTGTCGATCTTATGAATTTTGGGGAGCATGTAGAATACAGGCTTGCCCAAAGAGCTTGGCCAAACAGGCAAACGACTTGGGGACAGATTCAGCCAGCACTTAAATGACATCTCTCAGCAAAAGTCCACACCAGTTGCCACACACTTCAATAGTCCTGACCACCATGGTCCCATCGAAATCCAGGTCACTGCGATCCGATCCTGCTCCTCTGACACTGCCAGCCGAGAACAGCTTGAGAACCGTCTTATCCACCGCATGGGGTGTCTAAAACCAGCCGGTCTCAACACTTTCCACACCTTTGTCTGAGGTCACCCTTTCCTCTCTTGCTCTATTTGGACTCTTTCCACTCTTATCCTATTCTTCTATTTTTATGCCATCCTCCATAATATGTATGGATATACACGGTTTCTAATTTGTCTTGATTTTTTATTTCATATTCATTTATCTCCTACTTATTCTGTCCTCTTCTATTTCCAGTCCCCACTTTTATTACGTTTGGGTAGTTTTTTGTTCAGTTTCGGTTTTTAGTTTCTTAGTATGTATTGTGTACATCCGGGGGCAGAAGTCACTTCCTTTTCAACCATGCTTCGCCTTCAGGGAAGTACCTAGGTTTTATTTTTATATTTCTTTAAGTTTTTATGTCTCATATCTAGCCTTCACTTTCTTTCTTTTCCTGACGAAGGCCTTGTGGCCGTAACGTAGACTACTTTCTTTGTTTTTTGTCCTCGTAAGAAGAATCACCTTTTTTCGATTTTTTTTCAAACCCATCCATTGTACTCCACGTCTTACCGCAGTTCCCCTCAACTTCCTCGATTTTTTGTATATATTTTTTTGACTGCACCGTGTCTCTGTTATCTCGTATTTCTATCTACCTAACCTGCTTATCCCCCTAATCCTATCCTATCTCTTCTTTTTCAGTATTGCATATTATTTTATATCCTATTTATTTATTCATTTTCGTATTTCCCTACTCTTCCTTCACACCTTAAATTACCGCACTCTACCCTATTTATTTATTTATTGTTTCATTAGTCTCCATTTTTTATTTAGCGTTTTATAGCGTGTGTTATTTATTATTTATTTTATTTTTTACGTTTTTTATTTTCTGGACGTTTTACTTTTCCCCACTATGCCCTCTCTTAAATATTTTATCAACTCTCTCCGTGTGTCGGTTACCACCAGCTTCAGCTCCCTACCTCCTGATATATCCCGTGCGGCTATTGACTTTGCGTTCGTTACTTTCTAGAAAACTAGATTCTCTTCTCATCTCCACTTTATTCACACCTGCATCCACCACAAAATTCTTCCTAATGGATTCTCTTCCAATTTTCATCTATCTGCTGGTACACTCAATCCTAGGGAACAACGTCTCCTACAACGAATTGAGACCAGATGTGGCTTTCAACGTATGCGCGTAGTGGCCGCCAGTCACTCCCGCCTTTTATCAGACCTCAGTGCCCAACAAACCCAGCTTCTGCTTCACTTACGTTGTCTCACCTCCAACAACTTCCCTTTCTATTCTATGATACGCACTACTATCCACACACTGAACCGGCAGCTGCATGAATTCCTTTCCACGTCCAAACACCATAAACTATCCCGTCTCATCCCTACCCCCAAAGCTACCCCTCCATCCTCCACTCCATCATGCACTCAGGTAGTCTGCATCCCCCCAGATCTACCCCTCTCTGAGGGAGAGCGCTCTGTTCTTAGTAAGGGCCTAAAATTTGTTCCTCTTCGTCCGACCCTAGACCAATACAATCTCCTCCAGGATGTTCATCGATTTCACCGTCGCATGAGGCTGAAGTTCCATTTTAGAAAGGAAGACAGCACTCCGCAGTCTCAAGCTGAATCCGACATCTTCGCACGCTTTTCTGACTCTACTAAACCCCACTTTACACCTAAACCTGGGGCCTCTCATGCCCTGGACCTGTATATCAAGAACACCATCCATGACATTCAGCAGCTCCGCCCTCGTAGATTGCATTATTCCAATCTCACTTCGGCAGAGTCCTGCGCTCTCTCCCTTCTTCGCCGTAGAGACGACATTGTCATCAAACCGGCTGACAAGGGAAGATCCATTGTCGTCTGGCAGAAGGACTTATACCTAAGTGAAGGTAATAACCAGTTGACCAATGGCTCTTTTTACAGGCCCAGGACCAGCGATGCGACTGTCTCTAACAATCGCATTGTACACAACACTATTAAACAGCTCATCACTAGTAATGCTCTTCCTCCCGAAGCTTCTCGTCTTAGGATTCATGACAGCTCTTTAAGCAAGCCTGTATTCTACATGCTCCCCAAAATTCATAAGATCGACAACCCTGGCAGACCTATTGTCTCAGCCTGTTCCTGTCCTACTGAACACATTTCTGACTTCCTCGATAGCATTTTCCAGCCTATCGTTGAGAATCTTCCCTCCTTTGTCAAAGACACCAATCATGCTCTTACAACTTTCTCCTCTATCCGACTCTCAGCAGACCGCTCCCACCATCTTTTCTTGTTAGACGTCTGTTCTCTGTGCACCTCTATTCCCCACTCTGATGGTCTCCGAGCTCTTCGGTTTTTTCTTGACCAACGCATTTGCCCTTCTATATCCACTGTCACTCTTCTCCGTCTTGCTGAACTGGTCCTTCAACTGAATTCCTTTGAATTCAATGGTCAGTTTTTTTACCAAATTAGTGGTGTTGCCATGGGAACGAAGATGGGTCCTAGATTTGCCTGCCTGTTCATGGGCCACTTGGAGCATCAGATATGGCAACCTACTCCGTCCTTTCCCCGGGTTTTACTGCTTTCCACTTCATGCACATTCTATTCTTGCTGAAACTGGAGGTTTTTTTTTCCCATGGTCTTTTTTTTTTTTTTTTTTTTTTCAGTCTTTTTTTTTTTTTTAACCAATTAATTAGCTAAGCAGGTGTTACCATTGTTGGGACTGATGGGATATTGCCTGCCTGTTCATGGGCCACTTGGAGCATCAGATATGGCAACAATACTCCGGTCCTTTCCCCGGGTTTTACTGCAGATATATCGATGATGGCATAGGTCTCACAGATATGTCTGAGACTGATTTATATCGCTTCATCGACTTTGTCAACCACTTTCACCTCACCATCAAGGTCACCTCCCTCGTCTCCACAGTATCTGTCAACTTCCTTGACATTACTATTTCTATCACGCCCTCCGGCCTTAATACCTCAGTATACTACAAGCCGACAGATGCCCACAGCTACCTCCTGTATACCTCTTCTCATCCTCGGGCCTGTCGTGACTCCCTTCCTTTTTCACAACTTCTCCGCCTCCGCCGTTTGTGCCAAGACGACGATGACTTCCACTTCCGAGCAAATGAGATGTTGGATTTCTTCCGTAGCAGACTTTATCCGGAACATGTTCTCACCTCTGCTCTCCAACGTGTGCGCTCCGTCTCTCGTCAGGAGGCCCTCATACCTCACTGTTGGGTCCGTTCATTCTAATGGTGAAGAACTTCGTTACGCGAATGGTTGCAAAGAAACAAAATGTCAGAAAATGTTCTTCAAAACGAACTCCAACAAGTAGTGTTTAACTGGTCACTTACTGGCAGCACACAAGTCTGTGATGACTGTACATATATTTTATTTAACGTGACACATACGGAGTGGAACACACAAGACGATCATGGTTACAGATTACAGATGCAAATGTCATACTTTAAAGTTGCTGATCATACTCTTAAATTCTTGGAGATTCTTCAACAATCAAGTCCTCTTCTATCCAAGTGAGCTGAGGATCATTTCTGTTACCCTCTAATATACATTTACAATGAAGTCCGTTGACCTTCTTCCAAGGACGTCTATCGTGGTAAACGGATTCATGTTCAAGGATCAATCTTTGATATCATACCCGTAAAATTCCCAGACTTTCTTCATACAATACTTATGTAGCATATATATAATCCAGACAAAGTCATACACGGCAATACAATCAGGTTAGAGTCTTCTGTTGACTAACCTCTCCCAAAATCCATGCCATGACTTTGGCATTGGCGAAACGGCATATTAAAACATGTGAAGCATACAAAATCAATTAACTTCGTTTCCTCGTAGGTATCCTCCCTCTACGGTAATTCAAACAAGGCAATCGACTCCGTTTGTCCATTCTAGGAATGACATACTACGATGGATTCCCGCTAGACCATAACTAGGAGCGGCCTGATACTTCAATTAAAATCAATAAACATTCAATGTGAAATGGGGCGACACTTACATGATACTTCCACTATTGGCTTCGACATGAAGACCAATATATATATCAATAGAAATAATGGCTTCCACCAACTTGCCACGAATACAAGAAATATTCCACGGACATCAACATCGTCCGTACTGCCCCCATACAAAACATGACGTCAGAATCCCTTAACTAGGTTACCCGTGCGTCCAAAGCAACTCACACTGCATTGTGCACGTCAGTGCGTGAATCAATCGAACGCTCAAATAATATAACTATATTAAGACTGGTGCGTACATTTGGCAGGACCGAAGACTACCCCCTTAGGTAATAAATGTACGTAACAGCTCCCTTATTACCTCCCCTTAAAAAAAATTAATTCTATTAATTTTTTTTTGAACTTAGTACCCGAGAGAGGTGAGTCAAAACTACAACAAGATATATGAAATGCATAAAGTTATACCATATTAAGAAAAGAATATTAAACGAAATCAATATAACTAAATGATAGTATGCATTAAAGCACACATCCACAATCGACCTACTTTGGAACGATGTGGTAATATTCGAAGTAAAAACAAGTTGAAAATGAAAAATGAAAAAAAAACCATAAAAAAAAAAGATGATAATAAAATTCAACTAAGTTTTCAAAAAAAAAATTTGAAACATATGATTTTCAAAAATGAAAATGAACAGCAACACTGATGATAATCAATGACAAGAGAATCAATAAAACAGAAAATTGAAAATACAATGTGCAAAAATGAAGCAATGCAAAATTAAACACTTTAAGAATCAACACCCTTAATGTTTTCTAACACTAGTACGGTTGACTAGTGATCTAACAGTGAGATATCATAACTAAGACCCGTGAATGCAGGTATTACGTGACAACTAAGAAAGTTAGTATGTGTGTGATCCATAATTAATTAAATAGATTAAATTGAATTATTCTAATTTATATATTTCTTAATTACTAACAAATAACCAGTTACTAATATATTCTAAGTAATTCCAATATCACTATCAATATGTCAATGTTCAGTTACAACTAGTTAGTAATCGACGAGACGATGTTCTCAATGTTCCATACACGATAAAATATATTCTCGAACACGATATGTAATGTAATATGTTCCATAGGAATAACAAATGTATATTTGTCGCTCTTAACAATGTTTACATACTAATAAAAAGTTACTGTACTACCAATGTTCCCGTACTAATAAAATGTTACTCTAATACCACTGTTCCCGTTCTAATAAAACGTTACTACACAAGAAGTAATGTTATAATCTATAAGTAAGTATATCATGAAAGTTATACTTATACGAATACTTCAGTTATATAACCAGTCTTTATAGATGTACTATCAATGATAATGTACAAAGTTATTCATGTTATCGGTAAGGATGTTTCAACATCTGGAAGTGGTTTAATTTCGACAAGTTCGCTTGGGCATCTCGACAAACAGTCTGCGAACACATTCTTCACTCCAGGAATAGCTCGTATTTCAAAATTGAATGGTTGAAGCGCTATAGCGTAACGCGCTGACTTCGATGATTTAACATTCTTCGTGTTCAGTGCGGTAAGAGCTTTTTGGTCAGATTCCACCACAAAGTGTGAGCCGAGGAGGTAACGTTCCAGTTTTGTGATTGCCCATACTAATGCGAGGAGCTCTTTATCCAGAACGGAGTATTTGAGTTCGCTCTCCGTAAGTTTTCCGGACACGTACATCACCGGAAATAAGGTGCCGTTATATTCCTGCATCAAAACTGCAGTAATAGCGTAAGAAGATGCATCACTGCGAAGAATGAAAGTGAGATTTTTGTTAGGCAACCTAAAAAAAGGTTCATTTGAAAAAAATCGTTTTATATAGTCTAACGCCGTTTGGTGATCCTGCGACCACTTTATTACATTAGATGTGCCTTTCTTCAGTAGAGACGAAAAAGGTGCAGTTATAGTAGACAAATGAGGGATGAATTTTGAATAGAACTGTTTTGTCCTAAAAGAGATCTAACTTGTTTTTTTTGTCTTAGGTGCTGAGATGTTTAAAATTTTAGAGACGTTACTGTCTTCTGTATACATGAAACCATGACCTATGCGGTGACCCAGAAATGAGATGTCATGAAAACCGACAAAAGCCTTTGAAGGTTTCGCTGTTAAGTTATAATCCCGTAAGGTAGAAAGTAAAGCTTTTAATCCATGAATATGTTCATCCCAAGAGTCACTGAAAAGACAGATGTCATCTATATAAGTAATGACATCGGGACGATGAGACAATATGCGGCGCATCATGCGTACAAAGGTAGCTGGCGCATTCATTAATCCGAATGGCATAAAATTCCATTGAAAAAGACCCCGTGGCGTCGAGAAAGCGGTGAATGGCTTTGCTTTAGGAGTGAGTGGCACTTGCCAATAGCCCTTTGAAAGGTCAAATTTCGAAAAGAATGTGGCATGAGATAATTTCTCCAATAAGTCGTCTAAAAGAGGTAACGGTTCCGCATCGAATTTTGTAACTTTGTTTAATTTCCTGTAATCTACGCAAAGACGTATATTGTTGTCCTTCTTCCTAATGATTACCATAGAAGAAGAATATGGTGATGAAGATGGTTCAATTATATTTAATTGAAGCATCTCATCCAATTCCTTATCAACCTTATCACGAAAATGTAAAGGGATAGGATATGGGCGAACTCGAATAGGCGTATCGTCAGTCAGAATAATGTCATGTTGGATGACTGACGTATGACCTGGGATGTCAGTGAGGACATCCTCATACGAGTGTAGAATATTAGAGACTTGCTGACGTTGATCAGCCGAAAGAGTAGATGAGATTGTAACATCATTCCATTTCTCAGTGGAATGGAGTGGTACAACTGGTATTGGTAGTTGTACATCATCGAAAGAAGATTCTTCTTCTTGGATGACTGACAAACTAGAATAGTGTTGAATAGGAGGTGTAGGATCGTCAGTTGCCTGGAACACTGACTGTAGATAATCAGGACGTGAGTAATACTCCTTCAACATGTTAATGTGGAAGGTTTTATGTTTACCATTAACATCAACGATGTAGTCGACATCGGATATTCTTGAGATGATCCTGAAAGGACCTCTCCAGGTAATTAAAAGACGATTGTTATGCGCAGGGAGTAATACAAAAGCTTCGTCACCAGGAATAAGCTGGCGAAGACGTCTATACTTGTTTGCAAATAGACGAGCTTTTTCTTTGGCTTGTTCGGATGATGCAGTAGCTAGTCTACAAGCATCTATGATTCTCTTTCTCAGAGAGATCACATACTCATAAGAGGATTGAGTTTCCTCTTCAATATTCTCGTCAACCAATAAGTCGTGGATTAACGACATCGGACCGCGTGGTTGCATGCCAAAAACTAGCTGGAATGGAGAAAACCCCGTGGCTTGATTTTGTACTTCGCGATACGCGAACAGAGCAGCGGGTATGACCCGATCCCAGTCTTGGGGATGGTCTTGGGTCATCTTACCCAACAACTGCTTGAGTGTCCTATTGAGACGCTCAATTAACCCATTTGACATCGGATGATAAATAGAACTAAGAGATCTGTCTATACCTAATGTCTTCATAACTTGAGACATGGATTCAGAAATGAACTGAACCCCATGATCCGACAAGATTTTCCGTGGAAAACCAATGCGTGAGAAGATTAACATCAATGCCTCTGCTACACTGGCAGATGAAGTGTTCTTGAGAGGGATGGCCTCAGGCCAACGAGTGCACATATCAATGCACGTAAGAATATGCGTATGCCCTCTAGCAGATGGAAGCATCGGACCAATAATGTCTATAGCCATTTTATCAAATGGTCTAATCGGGATGTCCGCAGCTTGAATAGGAGCCGCATGAAATGGACCCCGTACCTTAACTTCCTGACATATCAAACAGGACCGACAATAGAGAGTGATGTCCCTATGGACGCCTGGCCAGTAGAATGCCGAAAGCACTCTGGATTTGGTACGCGAAAAACCCATATGGCCCGCACATTGCGAGTCATGCGCATGTCGTAATATACGAGATCTCATAGAGGATGGGACTAAGATCTGATAACATAAGGATGAATCCTTTTCCCGTATTACTCTAACCAAAATCCCATTTTTAAGTATAAAGTCATGTCTAGATTTTGCAAGTTTGTTGCTGGTATTCTTTTTGTTCACATACTGAAAATTTTTTTTTAATGAATCATCATTCTTTTGCAATGTTGCAAACAACTCCCGTGAAATAGGAGCATCATCATCACAAGTGGTATGAACTGTAGGTTCAATAGGTGTATCATGCGACATATTAGTAGCTTGCGCTCTAGTCACTACTGCATTTGCAGTTTGAATATGTCGCTCTTCCCATTCAGCAATTTGCTGTGGTGTACAATCTTTAATACCATGTATGCGACCAAGTATTACATCACAAATTGGATTCGGAAGGAGACATGCCTGGATCTTTCCTGAAAAAAATGGTGTATTAAGGTCAATAATAGCAGTGGGAAATGTTTCAACGGTGCCACCAAAAGTCACACACTTGACAACCCTGCCCGTGGCACAACTTGGGTTGATCAGCGAAGTCCGGACGCCCACAGTACTACAACCTGAGTCAAATAGGAGAGAGCATGAAATGTTGTTGACAAATCCCTTGTTAAACTTAAGAGAGCCCTGTCCCTGATGTACTGACGCAGCAGTGGCCGTACAGACTACAGGTAGACTAGGCAAGGTATGTCCGCAACGCAGCGTCGTGATCGCCTTAGGCTGGAAAAGAGTCGAGCATTCTGGACAGTCTTTCACCTGGGTACAATCAAGAGAACAAGACATAGCATTGTGAGTTTCAGCTACTTTACCCTGTTCAATGTTAGCCTGTGTATCAATTAAAGAGACATTAGAATGTCTACCCGTATTACTCGACGATCTATCTCTACGACGCGATCGATTTTGATTATTTGCATTAAAATTGCCATAATTGTCGTTTCTGCTTGAGTTAAAATTTGGATGAGTCCGATAATTTGTATAATTAAAGTTATGATGTTCTTTAAAATTTTTATTCCAAGAACCTTGTCTGTTTTGCGGACCCTGAGATCTTGATCTCCAGTTTTGTTTATTATAATGTCCTTGATTATTTTTTAAAATTATTGTTACCAAAATCTCGCGATCTGTGAGCTTGGTTCCAAGAAACATTAAATGGAGCAGATTGTTGAAATTGCTTCCCTTTGTAAAAGTTATCATTGTTAAAATTGTAATTATTTCCCTTATTGACATACCTGTCAGCACTAAAGGAACGATTTCGTGAAAAATTGTTTTGTTGCGCTGCAAAAGCAACAGGCAATTCATTCTTAATCTGTGCATTACTTAGATCCATGGTTGGGTGAGCAGTGCAGAAATTTTTTGCATGTTCTTCTAAGTCTTTCATAGATAAAGGTTTCCGTTCGTGTAAAAATGCGAGAAATGTAGGATTTACAGACGATAGTACCTTATCGCGCATCAGTAAATCGAAGAGACCTTCATACGACTTTTCAATTTTGGATAATTCGATCCATCTTTCTAGGGTTAGTCGTATTTGTGACAGAAAATCACTGAAATTTCTGCTTGATTGCGGTAGCAATGTACGAAATCTTAATCGGTATTCATCTTCTGTCATTTGAAATTTCTTCAGAAGTGCGGCTCTAAGAGCATTATAATCATTCTTCTCATTAATACTGGTAGTATGATAAACTGCTAAAGCATCCCCAGTAAGTAACCTGGATAAATATGTGCAATGCAGTGTTTTATCCACGTTATAAGACCTACAAGTGGCCTCAAATCTATCTAGGAAAAATATTACGTCATCCGACGGGGGATTAAATTTAGGTAATTTAAGGTGAATTTCCTTAAAATGATCATGTCTGGATGAAGTTTGGCTTTCAAAAGTTCTCTGAGAATTAGCTTCCTGAGTTAACCTAAGTCTCTCATATTCTGACTCTGCTAATTTCAGTTCATGCTGTCGTTTTTTTTTTTCATTCTCTTCCATCTCAAGCTGAAGTCGTAATGTATTTTGTTCAGCTATTAATCTTCTTTCTTCCATTTCCTTTTGTTTATTTTCCATTTCCTTTTGTTTAACTTCCATTTCCTTTTGTTTAACTTCCATCTCAATTTTAAGTCTTTCTTTAGCCTCCCTTTGCTTCTGTTCTGCCTCTCGCTGAAATCGTTTCTCTTCTAATTCAGCGGCTAATCTCATTTTTTTCTCCTCTTCCTCAGCTATAAATTTCCTCTTCTTTTCATCCTCCTCAGCAGTTAATCTCATTTTTTTCTCATTCTCCTCAGCAGTTAATCTCATTTTTTTCTCATTCTCCTCAGACTCAATCCGTTTTTGATCTGCCTCAAATTGAAGTTTTTCTAGTCTTAAAGTTTCTAACTTTCTCTGTTCGGCTTCTATTTCTTGAGCTTTCTTATATTCTGCAAGTGCAAATGCTTTTGCTTCATCAGGAGCCATCTGAAGAGCTTTTGCTTGCTTAATGAAATAATCTAGTGAATACATTATGCTTTATAAGTAGTCACAATACTCTTGATTTATAAAATGATAATTAATCAATGTAAATTAATTAACCTTGTTACTATAACAAGTGTTCTTCGTTCCTGTCCTAGAACGGTATCTTTTGTTATCATATAGTTATGAAATATATCAATAATCAATATAGTAATTTATGTAATGAAATGTCATGAAATCAACAACGTGAAAGACAATAGAAACATTACCGACAAGACACGATAATCAAAGACGAGTGAACACAATCGTAGAAATCAACAAAATTAGAAATGTATAACTAAAATAGAATATCGTAAAAATTTACGATGACAACTACGATCAGATACTCAACAGGACAATTGACAACACAGTGTAAAAACATAGGTTTTGTAAAAAACTGAACGACAGGAAAGGTGAGACGGACGCATAATACAAACAAAATTCATCATAAAACTAAATACGAGTAAAAATAACTACCAAAAACAACAAGTAAACGTGACGAAACAGCTAAACAGATACTATCATAAGGAACAATTAGCGATCGGAACTTCGGCAAGGTTTCTAGCCTTGGACCGGAATTATCGCTCAATTGAAACTTACAAGTTGAGCCCTACAGAACGTCTGACGAAGAGCCCGAATTGGCTTCGAGATGGATCTCGTTCGTCAGATCAACCTCCCTACCTCCCACGACGAATGTACAACATATAACATATAACATGGAAAATGTAAAGATGGACATAACTATAAAAGGCACAGCTAAAAGTAATAAAATGTACAACGAAAGCACGTTATACTCATCTCGCGTGTGCCGGGAAAAAAACAATGTGCCTCGTCTCCGTGGATGTACGTCTGAGGATAAAATACTTCGCTCTGCGTATATAACAACAGCTCGCACGTAATAATGACGAATAGGTGATCCCAAGGCAGTCAGTCACTGTAAAACTTGACGTGGAGGTTGATTGATGACCTTGAGCATTTGGTAACCGTAAGTTGATTCTGATTCATCATCACACTAGGTTCCAAGTTTGAGATGTTGTCGCCTTGAAAGTTCAAATCTTCTTTTCAACCGATACTTGGATTGAGTACGTTCCTGTGAAATTATTTATTTCCAGACCACACTGGCATACCATTTACTGTTGGGTCCGTTCATTCTAATGGTGAAGAACTTCGTTACGCGAATGGTTGCAAAGAAACAAAAATGTCAGAAAATGTTCTTCAAAACGAACTCCAACAAGTAGTGTTTAACTGGTCACTTACTGGCAGCACACAAGTCTGTGATGACTGTACATATATTTTATTTAACGTGACACATACGGAGTGGAACACACAAGACGATCATGGTTACAGATTACAGATGCAAATGTCATACTTTAAAGTTGCTGATCATACTCTTAAATTCTTGGAGATTCTTCAACAATCAAGTCCTCTTCTATCCAAGTGAGCTGAGGATCACTTCTGTTACCCTCTAATATACATTTACAATGAAGTCCGTTGACCTTCTTCCAAGGACGTCTATCGTGGTAAACGGATTCATGTTCAAGGATCAATCTTTGATATCATACCCGTAAAATTCCCAGACTTTCTTCATACAATACTTATGTAGCATATATATAATCCAGACAAAGTCATACACGGCAATACAATCAGGTTAGAGTCTTCTGTTGACTAACCTCTCCCAAAATCCATGCCATGACTTTGGCATTGGCGAAACGGCATATTAAAACATGTGAAGCATACAAAATCAATTAACTTCGTTTCCTCGTAGGTATCCTCCCTCTACGGTAATTCAAACAAGGCAATCGACTCCGTTTGTCCATTCTAGGAATGACATACTACGATGGATTTCCGCTAGACCATAACTAGGAGCGGCCTGATACTTCAATTAAAATCAATAAACATTCAATGTGAAATGGGGCGACACTTACATGATACTTCCACTATTGGCTTCGACATGAAGACCAATATATATATCAATAGAAATAATGGCTTCCACCAACTTGCCACGAATACAAGAAATATTCCACGGACATCAACATCGTCCGTACTGCCCCCATACAAAACATGACGTCAGAATCCCTAAACTAGGTTACCCGTGCGTCCAAAGCAACTCACACTGCATTGTGCACGTCAGTGCGTGAATCAATCGAACGCTCAAATAATATAACTATATTAAGACTGGTGCGTACCCGCCATCTCCCTATCCTCCAAGCAGAGCCTGCGACCCAAGAATTATTCGGTGAAGCACCTTTGGTGGCATATAGACGCGACAAGAACTTGAAGGATCTTCTTGTTTACAGCCGTCTCCCAAAGGAGAATGCCACTCCCTTTGGCACACTACCCTGTGGTCGGACACGATGCAACACGTGCAAGTATGTCATCTCAACCCAGAAGGTGTCCTTTCCTAAGGCTACGTACACCATCACTAGTAGCTTCACGTGTGAATCGCGTAATGTCATTTATACGATCATATGTAAACGTTGCTGCAAAACCTATATTGGCCAAACAGGCAAACGACTTGGGGACAGATTCAGCCAGCACTTAAATGACATCTCTCAGCAAAAGTCCACACCAGTTGCCACACACTTCAATAGTCCTGACCACCATGGTCCCATCGACATCCAAGTCACTGCGATCCGATCCTGCTCCTCTGACATTGCCAGCCGAGAACAGCTTGAGAACCGTCTTATCCACCGCATGGGGTGTCTAAAACCAGCCGGTCTCATCACTTTCCACACCTTTGTCTGAGGTCACCCTTTCCTCTCTTGCTCTATTTGGACTCTTTCCACTCTTATCCTATTCTTCTATTTTTATGCCATCCTCCATAATATGTATGGATATACACGGTTTCTAATTTGTCTTGATTTTTTATTTCATATTCATTTATCTCCTACTTATTCTGTCCTCTTCTATTTCCAGTCCCCACTTTTATTACGTTTGGGTAGTTTTTTGTTCAGTTTCGTTTTTTAGTTTTTAGTTTCTTAGTATGTATTGTGTACATCCGGGGGCAGAAGTCACTTCCTTTTCAACCATGCTTCGCCTTCAGGGAAGTACCTAGGTTTCATTTTTATATTTCTTTAAGTTTTTATGTCTCATATCTAGCCTTCACTTTCTTTCTTTGCCTGACGAAGGCCTTGTGGCCGTAACGTAGACTACTTTCTTTGTCTTTTGTCCTCGTAAGACGAATCACCTTTTTTCGATTTTTTTTCAAACCCATCCATTGTATTTCCCTGTTAGCTTCTTTGTGCTGTTATACAGTTCTCTCAAATTTCCTTCGGCTGTAGCATATTCTGCCTCTCTTGCCAACTTCTCAATAAATTTCCTCTTCTCTCTTTTGATGCTTCTTCTTGTTTGCTTCTGTGTACATTTCTTGGCTTTGGAACGTCTGTTGTGCTTTTGTTTAAATCTGCTTTCTTGTTTTTTCTGTCTTTTATCTTATTGATGGCTTCTCTTGTTATCCATGCTTTTTGTTGTCGCTCCCTTTTCCCCAGTATTTCATCACATGTTTCATTCCATATAGTTTTGATTTGCTGCCTGTGGTCTTCTGTATTCACTACATCTTCCAGCTGTTGGAGCACTTGGTATTTGTTGAATATTGTGACTGTAAATTTGTCTCTTGTTTCTTTATTTCTTACATGTCCTACATTAAATTGTTGTCTATAACTATGCATTGTTGCATATCTCTTGAGTTTCATTTTTACTTTGGCTATCAGAAGATGGTGAGTTGATGCCTTATTTGCTCCTCTATATACCTTCACATCAAGCAATGATGATCTAAACTTCTTGTTTATGCATAAGACTACTTCACTGACTTCCAATTGCTTCGGATGAAATCATAGACAGCTAGGAACACGTAATATTAAGACCCAAATATAGGACAGGCTATAAGAATGGACGTAAATTCTAAGATTAGAAGAGGTTAACTCCAGAGCCATCACCTGGCGCCTAAGTTCTAGGATCCAACTTCAAATACCCTCAGTTAGACACCCAACTCATCTGAAAGGTGCGGCATCTTAAACAGTTGCCCGACAATATTCGGACATTCACTAGGGGCAAGTTGTAATATTTACATTTTATCATTTTATATTTGCATTTTGCTATGTATAATCTGCGTGTGGATGTACAATGGCACTGAGGCTGGCAACCTCATCACTGCAGATAACTTGACACATGAACCACCACTGCAAGCCCTGGTGACTGCGTCGTGCGGGTTTCCTCACAAGGAACCAACGTGGCCCCAGGCTCCATAAAGACCACGGAGCGGATGATGATATCATGGTGTACATATATATTATACAAGCACTTTAGTAAATTGGGAGCCGCGGTAGCATAGTGGTTAGTGCACTGGCCTCCTAACTCAGTGATCTATGGTTCGATCCCCAGACGAGGTGGGATTTTTTTTTAGGCCGCAAACGACTCCTGTGTCGACCCAGCCCCAACTGGGTACCAGAGCAACAGAGCAACTCTGGGAAGGTTAAGGCGGCCGGCGTGATGCTGACCACATCACCCCTTGTGTGCCGATGGTCAAGAAAATATGAGCCTAACACCATATTCTCAATATGCCTCAATGGGCGTGTAACGGGATCCTTTACTTTACTTTAGTAAATTGCATATGTATGTGTGTATGTATGTATGTATGTATGTATGTATGTATGTATGTATGTATGTATGTATGTATGTATGTATGTATGTATGTATGTATGTATGTATGTATGTATGTGTGTATGTGTGTATGTGTGTATGTGTGTATGTGTGTATGTGTGTATGTATGTGTGTATATGTGTGTATGTATGTATGTATGTATGTATAGTTTTCTATCTAATGTTAAATTAAGTGATAAAATACTTTCATTTGCTGTGAGATCGAGGTTACAGTTGCTGGAATGCGAAAGTCTTTTACATTTATACTACCCACAGACATACACGAAAATGTGCAAAATATGTAACCACCAATACGAAACAGTGTCACATTTATTGAATGGATGTACCAAATTTCAAACATTATACCAACAAAGGCACAATAGAGCTGTAGACATTATTTATGAGAAACTGAAATCCTCATACAATAATAATAGTGACATAACAATAAATAAAGAGATAATAGTTAAACCATCGCTTTTCGGCAGCAGTAACACCTCATTTAAGACACATGCCGTAAAACCTGATTTAACGATAATCAATAGACAGAACAAAACAGCTTTTATAGTAGAGGCAGCAATACCATATGACGCCCATTTAGATAAATTTTACCAACATAAATTTGATAAGTACTATCCATTGACTGCAGAAATTAACGAACTAGTCTTTCGTACGCATGCAATCGTACTGATAATTAGTTTGGGTCATGTGCATGCAAAGTGTGTGAGTGGATTAATGTCGCTAGGGTTGCGGAAATTTGAAGCAAAGGTTTTATGTAAATGTCAGTATTAGTGCAATTATAGGATCTTACAGAATATGGAAACTTCGATGTAAAAAACACCCATTTTAAATTGCTGGGATGTTTTCCCCACCGTCTAATCTCAATTGTGCTCTATCTACTATACCAAACGACTATTGTATTTGATGCTATATTTAATATCTCACTCTACTAGCTGTCAAAGTTTTTTTATGGCAAACAAAAATTCTGATAAAACCCCCATGTAAAAACAACCATATTGCTCTACTTGAATGGTATTCCACACATATTTTGTAATTTTCAATAATTATCATTTTTGGCAGGTTATATCATATCATTATATACCAATGTCTTTTAGAAAGCTTAAAAAATTTTTATGTATGTGTAACACAAAGGTTCGATGTAAAAACACCCACATATAACTACTTGAGACGTCTTCAACACTTTATGTAAATTCTAATGATTCTCCTATATGCCATGTTGTATCTATTATATCATGTCTGTACATATTAATGTATTTTATGGAGAATAAAGATTCTGATATGTATGTATGTATGTATGTATGTATGTATGTATGTATGTATGTATGTATGTATGTATGTATGTATGTATGTATGTATGTATGTATGTATGTATGTATGTATGTATGTATGTATGTATGTATGTATGTATGTATGTATGTATGTATGTATGTATTTTATGGAGAATAAAGATTCTGATATGTATGTATGTATGTATGTATGTATGTATGTATGTATGTATGTATGTGGTAACAGCCCTCATTAACGCTGTATGAGTTCGCAGTGTGTTGGGCTCAAGTTCAGGATTATGTTGCTGAATATTTTAAAGGCGATAACATCAAGTTTGATTTTCATGTGAGTAATTCAACGGATTATGAACGTTCGTCGATCGTTTCCTGGGCGTGGTTTAGCACACTTGCGGACTCTAAATGATTCTCCTATATGCCATGTTGTATTTTATTATATCATGTCAGTACATATCAATGTATTTTCTGGAGAATAAAAATTCTAATGTGTATACAAACATTCGATGCAAAAACACCCACATAGAACTACCTGAGACGTCTTCCACACTTTATGTAAATTCTAATGATTCTCCTATATGCCATGTTGTATTTTATTATATAATGTCAGTACTTATCAATGTATTTTCTGGAGAATAAAGATTCTGATATGTATGTATGCATGGATGTATGTATGTAGACATTATTCATGAGAAAGTTAAATCCTCAAACAGTAATAATAGTGACATAATAAATAAAGAGATAATAGTTAAACCATCACTTTTCGGCAGCAGTAACACTTCATTTAAATCACGTGCCGTAAAACCTGATTTAACAATAATCAATCGACAGAACAAAACAGCTTTTATAGTGGAGGCAGCAATACCATATGACGCCCATTAGTTACAACATAAATGTGATAAGTACTATCCATTGACTAAGCAATTAACGAACTAGGCTATCGTACACATGTTATCGTAAGGAAGGGAAACTCGAGGCCTGTAAACATTAATTAAATATTAGACAAACATAAAGGTATGTTTTCAGACACTCGTAAGAAATAAAGAAGTAGAAAACTAGACAACAGAAAAACAACAGACGCGAGTGGCTTACCCAGGACTCGAACCCAAGACCTTCCGTGCGACAACCCCGCCTAGCTATGCAAGCGAATCACACTATCCTCCCTGCAATCTGTGTTATATGTTCCTTATGTGTTATAAATGTTTATACAATACCAAAACCTACCCTCTGTCCTGTAATTACTGTTCTTAATCTTCTATCATTTACTAGACACAGTATTAAGGTCTTTGTCTTGTGTGGTCTGACCTATACTGTATAACAGGGGAACAACAGAAGTGATTGCATCATTAATAGGCTGAACTGCCCATGGTAAATTTCCGGTGTTATGTGTTGCGGGTCGCACTAATGACCCGTCATCGAAGCATCATTTTTTGGTGATGCCTAGATGGCAGGGGGGATAGTGTGATTCGCTTGCATAGCTAGGCGGGGTTGTCGCACGGAAGGTCCTGGGTTCGAGTCCTGGGTAAGCCACTCACGTCTGTTGTTTTTCTGTTGTCTAGTTTTCTACTTCTTTATTTCTTACGAGTGCCTGAAAACATACCTTTATGTTTGTCTAATATTTATATACATGTTATCGTACTGATCATTGGTAGTTTGGGTCATGTGCATGCAAAGTGTGTGAGTGGATAAATGTCACTGGGGCTGCGGAAATTCGAAGCCAAAGTTTTATGTAGATTTGTCAGCATTAGTGCAATTACAGGTTCTTACAGAATATGGAAACTTCGATGTCAAAAAACACCCTTTGTAAATTGATGGAGATGTTTTCCACACTTTTATTAAGTCTAATCTCAATTGTGCACTGTCTACTATACCAAATGACTATTGTATTTGATGCTATATTTAATATCTCATTCCATTAGCTGTCAACGCATTTTGTGGCAAATAAAAGATTCTGATAAAACCCCCATGTAAAAACACCCATATTAATCTACTTGAGTGGTATTCCACATACATTTTGTAAATTTCAATAATACTCATTTTTGGCAGGTTGTATCATATCATATAATTATATGCCAATGTCTTTTAGAAAGCTTAAAGATTGTTGTGTAAGTGTAACACAAAGATTCGATGTAAAAACACCCACATAGAACTACTTTAGACGTCTTCAACACTTTATGTAAATTCTAATGATTCTCCTATATGCCATGTTGTTTCTTATTATATCATGTCAGTACAAATCAATGTATTTTATGGAGAATAAAGATTCTTATATGTGGCACCAGCCCTCATAAACGCTGTATGAGTTCGCAGTGTGTTGAGCTCAAGTTTAGGATTATGTTGCTGAATATTTTAAAGATGATAATATAACCACGCCATCTTGTCAGCCATATTGTCTCAGTGGTTCACTGCCTTTTTATCACAACATCTTCAAGTAGAAGATATATTACTAGGCCACAATGAAGCCTAATAATTAGTTGTGGTGTATATTTGTGTTTTCGCTCTAGAAATAGCTGTGGGTTATATTTGTGTTTTCGCTCCTTTAAGTGCATTCCATCGCGTATTATTTAAGAGGCCCAATCAATACGCGCTGCGGACTAAGTTGAGACATTAGCCCTAGGGCCTATATAAGAAGTGCCTAGCCAGCGACTATATTACAAAAACTAAAGCTAACATACAAAAAATAAATAAGGATCCGAGCCAGTAGTCCAAACTGATGAAAGACTCCCCCCAGATACATATAGAGTAACCAAATAAACCATCCAGCGAAAATTAAAAACATACTAGCTTAGAAAATAGCATATTTTGGATTTAAAAAAAAAACCATGTTGAACTATAACTACAAGAGGAAATATACCTACTAGAGACAATATAGTATAAAATAAATACAAACAAAAACATATTACAATAAAGGAAACACGTCCTGATATAACCAACAACTCCATGTACATGGTAGATGGTTGAAATGGGCGTGCTACAAAGAAAAGTAGCAAACACATTAATAAATAAAAAAAAAAAGAACGAGTCTCTCCCGTTGCCAGTCGCCCCAAAGAAACCAGAAAACAAGAGTCGATCTACAGTATAGATGCCTTGAACACGTGAGTTTGATTTCAAAGCAAATTAGCTTTAGTATTCTGTAGTTTTATTATTAGTATTCAGCGTGGCACAATTCTAGTGTCTAACAAAATAGATAGATAAATGTGTTTCCTAAGGATATTTCTTCCAGGACATTAGATTTAGTTCTGAAATGATAGATGAGTGAAAATATGAGTGGATAGATTTCAATAGTGTTAAGTCCAAATCACAGCGGTAAGAGTTTAGTAGCAATTATTTATTCATCAGACCGGGCAAGAAAGGCAAACTATTAGATACATGGAACTGGACAGAGATGTTATCAGGGACTGGAATTTAGATAATATTGACTGTTATGAAGATGGCAGCCACGTGTTCATGAAAAGCGTCATTCGTGTGTATAAAGAAAGCGCCAGCAAGTCTGCATTACACGCTTAATTATCACGCGTTGTAAGCCTATAATGTAACGCTATGTTATATTGTGTGAACTGACACGTGGGCGAAAGCAGATTAAGGTAATTTCCCTCAGTAATGGAAGAAATAGTTTTCGTGTTAAATCTCCTTTATGTGATGAATTTAGTTCTAGTTGTTAAGTCAAGAGTAATTTTATTTTATTCTTTAATGTAAGAGTAATTTATTGTAGTTCAAGATAATTGATCATAATACTACTGTATATATTTAATGGGTTACTTTGAGATTAGTTTAATTACATCTGTTGTGTACACAGTTTTGTAGTGCTAAAGTTCCCTTTGAAAAGATAAATCTACCTTTAGGTATTTAGATTTCTGGTGAGCGCGATACCACTCCTATCTGCGTAAGGCACGTTGAGACAGGTGTTTCTCTGGTTGCTCCTTGTGGAGCATGGAAACACCAATGCGGCTGGTGTCCATCACAAGCCCACAAGAAGCATTTTTATGCTATTGCAGTGGTTGTCTCGGTAACGATGCGTTTCATATGATGAGATTCTCAGTTTCATCAGTGGTCGTATACGACACGCTTGTTGCCAGGCGCACCAGTCGTCACTTACGACATGCTTCAGAGTGCAGGGATGAATATTGAGATGGATCAGTTGCGAGGTGGTGTTTTATGCCTATTAAGTAGATTATTCGTTGTAAATATAGCTGAATATTATTTTATGTCCATTTTATGATTATTTAATTATGGTTATGTGTAGAATGGTTTGTGAGAGCACGTGGGCTCACTAGGAGATATATATATCTCTCTTCTCCGCTCCTGAAGGAGCATGGGGCCACCAATGTGGTTTGCCTCCGCATGAGGCATTCATATGCTCTTGAAGTGGTGGTTTCGGTAGCAACCTATGTTACATGGTGAGATTGCCAGCCTCATGCACAACACCATACTAGTCGCATTGAACGAAACGCATGAGATTGTGTGTGTGTGTGTGTGTGTGTGATAGTTGAGTGTGTCAGGTGGCGTGGAAGGACTGTTTGGCAAGTGAGAGTATCGTTTCTCATTATTTAACTATGATTTTAACTAGTCGTTGCTTTGTTTGCTTCTTCAGATTAGCAATCGAGCACTGGCTGAGTGTTTGTTTTGTTCGTTGGTTTATTTGTTTAATGTTTGCTTCAGTGTGCTCTTTATCACTGACTGGGTTGTATAAATAAATACAGTCCCTGCCTTAAGAATCAGAGTTTATTGTTATTCGGGTCGGTGCGAGTGTGAAAGAAAGTGATCACACATCACAATATCATCATCATCATCTCGCCCACCCTACCACAATAACATCAAGTTTGATTTTCATGTGAGTAATTCAACGGATAAGAACGTTCGGCGATTGTTTCCAGGGCGGGGATTAGCACACTTGCGGACTCTAAATGATTCTCCTATATAAAAAGGTAAAGGATCCCGTTACACGCCCATTGAGGCATTTTGGGAATATAATGTTAGGCCCATATTTTCTTGACTGTCGGCACACTAGGGGTGATGTGGTCAGCATCACTCCGGCCGCCTTAACCTTCCCAGAGTTGCTCTGGTACCCATTTGGGGCTGGGTCGACCTGTGGCGAGAGGTTTTATTTGGCTGTAGGATCAGTATAGTACTGAAAATTACAGAAATAGAATTTCTGCAGAAAATGGTGAAGTCCCAGTGTCTGAGAGAACTACTGGTATCACAAATTAGTTACGGCTGTGAATGATCTGATCTCGAAACAATAGTATAGAGGAGACCGACATAAAGCGCCACCTCTGCTGTGTAACTAATTGTGATATTAAACAAAGCAAGGAAACAGATTTTTACTTAACAATGATAAAATTGACAAGTCGTTCAAAATACAATTTCCTTATATTTTATTTAGTATATATACACTATCTACTCTTGTGCTGAAAGGTGAATGTTGCAAAAAAAATGGAATGAAATGAATTGGTAAGTTTACATATGATTTACAAATATTTATATTTATAAATATTACAACACGTTTTCCAATTATAGGAACAAAAATTATATCAGCTGTGCTGTTAATTAAGGATATAACGTTTATCAGCTATGCTGTTATTTACGTATAATTTATCCACTATGATCTTATTATTGTCTCTTGCTACGCTAATTCACGTTTTCTTCATTGACAGTTCTATGCTCACAATGCCGACAGAAATGGTACTAATGTGTACTCATCTCTCTTAAGTCTGTTCTTCTTTGTTTGGTTCACACCACCGGCAGAGTATCGTTCCTTTAGCCCACCCAAGACTGAGGGGGACCAAAGATGTAGAGTCTGGTCAACCTCTATGCTCCTGCGGAGTTCCAGGCAGCGGGATTGACTCGAACATACGACCTCAGGTTTTTAGGACACAATTAAACCCTCCTAAGATTTTAAACTGGCCAGGTTTTGACGCGACTTAGTGAAGTAGGTTGCAGGTCGATTCCCTCAGGTAAGTTACCATAAATCAAGGTGACAGCTTCTCCCTCTTCAGTCTGTATCTCTGGCGTCAAGTTCGGGGTTGCGTGGTTAGCATAAAATCCGCCCGATTATATAGTCAAGTAACTACTTGAGGAAAGCTTTCGGTTGGTTCCTGGCGGAGCAAGTTGATTGGTTTCCTCCGGTTTTGTACCTGGTCTCATACAGCCTAATTTTATTCAGTTTTCATCGGCCATCTTGCGTGAACAAGATGGCCGTTAATTTATTCTGTCTCAGAGACTGGTGAACGTTGATCGTTGATTGGTTGAAGCAAATCTGTATCTCGACATAGTGATTAACAAAGTAGTGGGTTACACTTCGTTTCACGACACGACCCAGGAACCGTTTGTGGCCTAAACAAATTCCACCTCATCTGGGGATCGAACCATAGACCACTGAGCTAGGAAGCCAGTGCATTAACCACTGTGCTACCGCGGCTCCCTATATATTTTACACGATGAAGCTGCCAGACCCATTTACCATCCCATGTTAGTCTGTCTACATGACTGTGGGAGCAGTCGCCATGTTTCTTTTTTCTCTTCAGGGACCTCCAGGCAAGGTTGCCACTCAAGTTCTAGAGATAAACAGAGATTTGCTTCTTTAAAAAACCCAGAAACACCCAGATTATTTTATGCCTCAAATACACGGGAAAGACGATGCTTACACAATCTTTTAGTGCAACTTTAGCACTAACAGGCTGTGTGCTACTAATTCTTATTTATTTCTTCATTTTTATTTTATTTTTATTACCAAAAATTCACAATTATATGCAAATGATTTTATTTACACCCCAATATATGAACTCTTGAAAACGAGATATTTTAACAGTAACAGACTTACAGTAGTTATATTAACAAAATGTTCCTCAAATCAAATATAAAATGTTAGTTGTTACTGTTGAAAATTGTCACTTGTCAGCGACTCGGCATCTATGTCGTCAACTTCTTCGTCAAGATTATATGCATGAATTGACAACGTGGAATCTTGATTATGGAGTTCCGAAATCTTTGCATGTCTCTGCCGACAACGTCCTTCACGCACATCTTCAACCCACGCTTTTATTAGGATTAAACTTATGACCAATTCTTCAGTTCGCTGTCTGTATCCATTCCTCACAAAAAGCCTCCTGATACCATGGCTTCACTTTTTTAAGCGGTGGTGTGTGTGTCGTCATGCTGCTACAACTACCTATCATACCTTCATAATCGCTCACTTTATAATCTTATAATAACAAACAAAAATAATAATATGTTGTTTATCTGCTTAAGTCTAAGATTTAAAAAGAATGCTTTAAAACACATCGCAAACATGACTGACAATTGTAGATGACAGCCATTAACAGGATAGCAGGAAATAGATAGTTGATGTAAATGAGTCAAAAAAACAACGTCATTGATGTGGTTAAAAACAAGAATTAAATTTAAGTGGAATAAAAAATATATAGCACATAATTTTTTACATTTAATTATAATATAAATGTAAT